>JAGFMK010000142.1:0-69834 GCA_021030975.1 Lichenothelia convexa | reverse complement strand
CCCTCCACCTCCACCTCCTCCGCCGCACCTCCCCCTCCACAAAATCCGTCATCTTCTCCCAATTCACCTCCTTCCTCTCGCTCATCTCGCCCGCCCTCTCCGCCTCCCGCCTCCCCTTCCTCCGCTTCGACGGCAGCATGGCGCAAAAGGCGCGCGCCGCCGTCTTAACCGAATTCGCGGAGTCGACAAAGCCCGGGTTGGTGTTGTTATTGAGTTTAAGGGCGGGCGGGGTAGGGCTGAATCTGACGTGTGCGAACAGGGTGTTTATGATGGATCCGTGGTGGAGCTGGGCGGTGGAGGCGCAGGCGATTGATCGCGTGCATAGGATGGGGCAGGAGGGGAGTGTGCGGGTGGTGAGGTTTGTGTGTAGGGGGAGTATTGAGGAGAAGATGTTGAGGATTCAGGAGAGGAAGAAGTTTATGTGAGTTCTTGTGTTCCTATTCGATCTCCCTTTTATTTTCCATGTGTGAAAGACTTCAGTGCGGTTGCAATCGGTTGTTTTTGGCACTTGAGGGGCTGGGGATATATGCTGACGCTTAATGTTGCTGGATAGTGCGAGTTCCCTGGGCATGATGAGCGATGAGGAGAAGAAGATGCAGAGGATTGAAGATATCAAGGAGTTGCTCAGTTGATATGGCCGACATGTTATCATGTGTTGCGTGGCTAATGTTCGCTTCTTCGATTTTATCTACTCTGGGACATGGTCATGGAGATCATGGCTTTCTGCTTGGGCGACGAGTTCGGTATTCTAGGTATAGGCATGGCACACTCCGCGAGCTTAGACAACTTCAGAAGAGGGGAGGATTCCAAAGCATTCAGCAGTTTCCAAAAGAATTGTACATTCATGGCTTCAAATTAAGCCACAGTTTTATGCCGTATATCTGCATCGCGGCAATTTGATCTGCCCTAAATCATTACATATAGAGAGAATCGCGTTTTGCTACGCGTGATAGTCAAGCAAGAAGAAACCAATATTCTTGCCAGGAAAACGTGTGATGATCTGCAGTGCAATTCTTCCAGTCGAAAATAAATTTCTCGGTTTCTCTCCACCATCGAGTTTGGTAAAGCAAAGACGTAGGTTGGTAAACATGAAGGCCCTCCGCACTCATCGTGGAGAAGAACCCTTCCGGTCGTGGAAGTTAGTGGTTTGTTCAACACCTGTCGACAGAGCGTGCAACCGTGTACGGAAGTCAATAAGGAGCAGCTAGCTACAGGGCAAGAAGTGTTGTCTTCTACTCGCTCACCTACGGGCGGTTCGTACACATAACCGGGTTGTGCTAAGAGCGGGTTCCCGCGAGGATGCGATAGAGCAAGGAATGTTGCGAAGCGCGGTGGATTTAGGCAGAGACGCGCAACTATCAGCACGGTTGGCCTACTTCTGGAAGGCGTTGGAAGCGTAACGGGTGTACGGGTGCTTAGTTTTCTCGTCGATGCTCAGTGTTTCGACAGGTGCTGGGCGTCTTTCACAGGTGCTTGCTGTTGACAGATGCTTGGTTTTTCTCACAGGTGCTTGGTCTTTCTCACAGATGCTTGTTCTTAACAGGTTGCTTGGTATTCTTTACAGGTGCTGGTTCTTGACAAGTGCTTGGTCCGTACGGGTTCACGGGTGCTTGCTCTTCCAAAAGTGTTGCAACGAAGATAGGGTAGGAGCGGAGATAACAGTTTTGCTGTCCCAAGGCTGGAGGGCCTTTGGATCCCTGGTGCATAGTGAACTTTGTGTTGCTTGGAATGCTTGGGGACCTCGGGGATTAATCAATATGCTGATGTTGTGAGGTTACACAAGAGTGTGACCGGTCGTTGTTCAGATGCGCGTGGGCACGCATGGCGAGGGCTGGAGGTCCGCCGGTGTCCACATAACGAAGTGAGGACGCCCTTGCCGTGCTTCGTCGTTCAGGTCGTGTTCAAGGCTTGGCACAAGCGCTGAAGGGACTGAGGGTCCCCCGGTAGAATTTTCCTTGAGGTCTGGTAAGAGACATTTTCTCGAGCTCGGGTGCCGGACGAAACTCGGCCGAGATATGGTGTGGTTATCTCACAGCTGTGGCGAAGTGGGATGAATCGGCATGAACGTTTTGTACGAAGGCCAAGATGATCATAGTATTTTAGGTACGCATGGCGCAGTCAGCGCCAATTAATACCCATGCGCCTTCAATTCTACTATAGTAGTTAGTTGCTTTATGCAGTAGGAAGTCAAGCGGGTACAAGGGAGTTGACCTACCATGTCGCGCAACGGGGCGACGCAATAATAGTGTGCATTGCACCTAAGGAGCACTTATCCTTTAGTAGCCAACTGCCTGCCCTTGTGCAACGTTACCTGCGTACAGTAGTTCCATGCAGGAAGCTGGTAGAAGTGTTGTGCACGTGCAGCACGTGCTCCAAAACGGGCACGATGAGTCGTTCGATTGGCGTAGCTTAACAGACAGAATAATTCGCGCATGAAACTTCGTTCCCGCAGACATGGCATATGGGCTTGGGGTGTGCCGTTGGATCCGTATTTGAGAGCCTAGGATATGCACTAGAGATCTGTGTCGCCCCAGTGCATCAAGGTGCCCAGCGACGGTTTTCCTCAGTAATAATGTTACGAACGTTCAGCACAGAATTGTCAGTATCAGAGGCTCCGTGCGATCCCGGAGGTGGTAAGTGGTTCTCTTGATTTCGCATTAGTCTTTTTCGCCTCGTCTGTGCAGACGCCGCTTGTTAGTTGCGACGTCTTGTTCGTTCAGGCAGTTACTTGAATAATACAACCCTGAACCGTACGTGCCCTCGAAAGTGTTGCAGTGCCGGTGCCAGGAGTCAAGCCATGCCTTTCTCGATGCACTTTTGCACCGTTCGGCTATCCAAAGGTGGCCGGACCATTGAACTCCGGAAACTGCAAAGGCGGCCTGACTAGCAAGGGCAGAATAGCTGCTCCCAGTAGTAGCGTCAACCATGCGGTCGGTACGTTGATGGGAATTTTCGTAGAGGTCACGCCTGGTGGATGGGGGGCTCGTCCCTCACCTTGCATGCTTGAAACGGGTAAATCGCGCAACAACCGTAATTGTCGATGTGGCAATTAGAAATCTTGTACTGTAGGTTGGACGGTGCAAGCAGGTTATAATATAATGAGGAGCGGCATGCCATATCGATAGACAGCACATCTGTTACCTTGGACAATTCCTACAGTTGGTTTTCCACCGTTTGATGGATGTCGGAAAACGGCCTGCCCCAAAAGCGAATCTCGATCAAGGACGGCATTGGTCTTCAGGTCCAGCGTCCACGATAGCCGTTTTGTGTGTGAGCCTCAGGTACATGGTGTGCACAGACTGGTAGAAGCCGGGCCAATCGTAGTGAAGTGGATTAGAAGCTTGGGGCAAGAAAAAGCGGCTTTGGCGTCGTCCTTATGATCATCCCCAGATTTTCCCGTGGGGAACTAGGCCGCTTGCGCCCTTTTTAGCGTGACGTCTTTGGGCCTGCTAGGGACTTGACCGAAGGACCACCAGCTCCGAGGCCGACGACCGCGCGTTGCGCAGTCCAAAGAGGTGGTAGTATCAATTCACTTTGACCAGGTGATTCTGGTCTGAATCATTCCCATGGTTGAGAGATCTATTGAGCGGAATAATTCCTGCTCTGCGGGCGAAGAAACCTGGTCCACGATCGCCGGAATCCCCAGACGCGGCTTAAGCACCGACAGGTCGATGACTAAGGTGGAAGGGCTCCCCAGCTCAACTGAATGAATTTCGGGCATTGAAATCGACGATGATGCATTGCAAAAGCTATTATTGCGGATTTTGGTCCTTCTAAAGACGAGCAGTCTACCAATGGAATGTACTCCGTACCCTGCAGCGATTGGTAGACGCGATGAGAAGCGGCTAAAGTTCGCCGCATCAAAAAAAGGGTGCACCAAGTGCGAAGCGACCCGTTTCTAAGCGTGGCCAAAGTACTATGGAGCATAAGACCCAGTTTAATAGGAGACCCTTTTTGACGCTGGGACAGGCAAGTCCTGGCTCAAGGCCTGTCGCTGAGCACTAACGTGTGGTGGTGTGTGTAGATCAGAAGACGTTCCTAGTGCATCGGCCGTCGGAGTCCCCTTGGATGATAGGTAGCGTAACCAAGGAACAGCAGTTTAGTATGTAGCAGAGACGAGTAAGGTAGCGACTTAGCCTGCGACGTCCTTCAGCGCAATCTCTAGGAAGGTCAACCACGCAGCGAACAATCGTTCCTCACGACTCTTTCGTAGAGAAGTCTCGGAGGATTGATTATTAGGCAAACGCTCTCTGTCGCAGTTCAAGCTTGAATGAGGCCAGAATAGTAGCTCGGCAAAGACTGGTCAAGCATCGGGGAGGTGGACGTCAGTGTCGTGGTCGTTTGCAGAATCCATGGGAGAGAGCTGGACCTGCGGAAGGTGTAAAAGTCTGCCCCCGACTTCTGAATGTCATTGGCAAACCCACCCTGGAGGGCTCCATAGACGGAACTGCTAGGTAAGGGCTGGCGGCCTACCTAAGCCGCACCTGTCGTAGCCCGGGCAAGCTTAGGTTCAGTTTCTCGGGTTAGGCCTGGGGTTGACCTGGAGTCGAAGTCGAAACGAGAGTCTGGGGGTGGCCAAACCGCCGCCCCGCCAAAGCTCACCTAGCCAAAGCTTCAAGGGCAGCCGATGAGACCTTGCTAGCAGCCAGATGCGCTCAAAATCTGCACTTACGCGACTGTCTATCAAGGGTCCAAGTCTTGGAGCTTGGCCCTTGGCCCTGTGTATCCATAGAAGCCTTCTT
This sequence comes from Lichenothelia convexa, assembly GCA_021030975.1. Taxonomy (NCBI): domain Eukaryota; kingdom Fungi; phylum Ascomycota; class Dothideomycetes; order Lichenotheliales; family Lichenotheliaceae; genus Lichenothelia; species Lichenothelia convexa. Next base: position 65,092 of record JAGFMK010000142.1, on the reverse strand, counting down.
CTATGCTACCTTTATGTACCTCGAAGAATCCGTGAAGAAGTTTGAGCATCTTCCACATTGTCTGCTAGGTGCACAGTAATCTGCAGGTGCATTGTCCGGTAAGCCCCCACGCTCGTGCCCTGCACGTGCGCGAGAAACGTCGCAGCTAAATCCGAAAGCCAATCAGAACGTACTCCACAGTGACATTGTGGAGGTCACCCGCCAGTTCAACCACCTTCTCAGCATCGACCACAATTGATTCTCTCACTCGCCTCTACGGGCAAACTGCACAATCGCTTTGATCCAGAAGTCGTTCGCTTGTTCATCGCGTTTTGCAATTGCTGGTGCGGCATGGACTTCTCTAGGTGAAGAAGCAATACTCGCAAGCGGTGGACGAGTCCGAGTCCGACCTCTCCCAGACCCTCGAACGATACGATCGTGGGACTTGCCATCTCTTCCCTGTTCGCCCACGCAATATCAGTTTGAGAGCCCAATTGGCACTCTCAACAGGCCGGCGTACTGCCCACCTCAGAACTAAACTGATACTGTTGAAAACCTACCAGGCGTGGTCGCTTTCTCGACTATTCTCTGGACTGGGCCTTTTTCCGCTCATCAGGCCTCTTGCACACGCCGTAGCACCACACCTGGATGTTGTGACTGCTGAATTGCACACCCCCTTGTCGATTGATACTTCTCAGGCCAGACCTTCAACTTGGTTACGGCGGCTGAGGTACACTGCTTCACCGAGATACTTATTTGGTTTGCAAACAATAGTACCAACGCACAATTAAAGGTAACTTGTACCTTATCGAGGTTGGCAACTTTCAGCCACGTTTGTCACAGGTTTACCTCCCAAGAATATCAAGCGACTTCAAGTACTTAATTCAAGGTCACGTCAAGCGGCAAACTATCGCCTGGCGCCTACCATCAATCGATCCACCTACGCAGAGCTCGACAGGTGCACTTTGCGGTAGACGGACCACAGCACTACGGGAAGCTGTTGACGTGTCTGTATACTGAAGTTGGATTGCATAAGTGCTAGACTTGGATTACAGGGGAATATGGCAGAAGAACAATCACCAAAAGCCGAACCGTCCAGTCCTTCTCCACCAGACGCTGGTGATGCTACCAATCCGCCTTCCGATAGTGGCAATAGTAAGCTTTTTCACGCTAGTCCTTGTAACGGGCCCATTGCAGAAGGCCACAGCTAAACATTCTACTCTTGGTAGGCTCCTCATCGGTCGGTGAACCAACCCCGCCGCAAGCTGAAGCAAGTGGAACAACTGGGGCTGGCGGTAGCCCCAACTTCCCACCTCCGAAAACCGACAAGCCTAGACCTCACGTCTGCGGGACGTGTAGCAGATCGTTTGCGCGGCTGGAGCATCTCAAACGGCATGAGCGATCCCATACTAAGGAAAAGCCATTCGAATGCCCTGAGTGCACAAGATGCTTTGCCAGGCGGGACCTCCTCTTACGGCATCAACAAAAGCTGCATATGACGGTAACGGCGTCTTCGAGACCAAGGAGTGGCAGGCGGGATAGCACAAGTGGTGCGCCAGGAGCTGGAACTGGCCGGGTGCGCAAGAACTCAGTGGCAAACAGTGCCATTGGAGGCTCCAGTGGTGTTCCTTCCACGAATGGTAGACCTAGAGCAAACACTATCAGCCACGTGGGAGGGGCAGCCTTTGGCATGCTGGCAACTGATCCCGGTGTAATCAGGAACGGCGGTCTATCTAATGGACATAGCCATCATCCCAGTCTCAATGGTTTTCCAGGGCTCGAAGGATACAGCTTTCGAGGCATGTCCAACACAACAGGGCACCATGGTCATGCGCAACATTTGCCAAAGCTCAATACCTCTCTCTTTGGCCCTGACTATGGTAGAAGCCTACGCACTGCTCCGCCCTTCGGCACTTTGGGCGATGGCTTCTCTGCTCATCACTTCTTTGGCCCTGGCTCAACAGTAAATCCGGCTCAATTGCACTTTGGTGATGCATTAGGTACACCCAACTCTCCGAGTTTCCACCCGTTTCCCCCTTTCAGCGCCGGGTTTCCCATTAGGGATGACGAAGAGACCTTCGACTGGGCCCGGGGGTTCTCGAATCCCGCGGGTTTCAGAGGAATTAGTGACCCAGCCGTCGACGGGTCTTCACCTTCGGCAATGAGTACGACAAGTCAAAGTGGTATTAGTGAGGCTATGATGGATGGCTCCAGTCAAGCATTGCCGGCATCATCGTCTGGATGGGAAAATGCTGCTATGCAGCAGCATCTTATGGGGCCGTCTCCCTTCTCATTGGATACATCTGATGCCGCTTTCGCTAACCTTGCACCTCCTTTGGAACATATGGCGGCAGAAGTCTTTCACAATCAGAATGGCCTTCCTTTTCACTCATTCTCGGCAGCATCCCCATTAGGGCTTGTAGAGCCTTTATACGTCATGCCAGACATGTCAAGTCATGTTTTCAACCCGCCAATGACTTTTGGTTCTGATCGTACAAGTGTATCATCGGGGTCTATGAACAGCAGTGCTCGTCACAGCTCCGTCACTTCCGTCTCGACAGACTCGATCACGGAACATGTGCGACAATCGCTGCTGATAAGCCTTTCTCAGTCCGTAGGCACTGGACAACCGAAGAGGAAATTGTCGCATCCGTCCACAAAATCGCCGGTGTCACCCACTCCAAAGTCTCCCGGCCCCGGCGTATCGCTTCCGAGCGCAGCAGATCTCCAGCGTTTTGTGAGCGCTTACATATGCTATGCTCACCCACATCTACCGTTCTTGCACATACCGACTTTATCATTTGAGTCTATAGCGTTTGGCAATACAGTCTGGGATCAAAACAGTCATGTCTACCCAGTACATGGTGGCGGCTGCCTTGTACTTGCAATGGCTGCGATCGGTGCTATGTACGAGTTCGAACCGGCAACAGCGAAGGAACTCTTCGAATCTGCCCAGAAGATAATTCGTGTCTATCTCGAAGAACGTCGCAAAGCAGACAAGGCGAACAACAGCGAGTCATCATCGAATAGTCCTTTGTGGCTGGTTCAGGCTATGGTTCTCAATCTCATTTATGGCTATCAATGTGGGGAAAAGTCCGTCGCAGACGCTGCGTTCAGTCTTTGCGCAACGGTCGTCAATTTGGCACGTGCTGCTGGCTTGACCAGACCCACAGCTGCTACTGCAAAGCAGACTATACCACATAGTAATCAGCACGGCAGCAATCCAAACGGTGACGTGCTTATGAGTGATAGCTATATGACTCAAGAGACGTGGGTGATGGATAGGCAGTACGAAGGGTTCGATCTGCATGCCGAATGGATCCACTGGAAGACTGCCGAGGAGCGGAAGCGGACGCTGTTCGCCATGTTCATACTTTCGTCGTTGCTTGTGTCTGCCTTCAATCATGCACCATCGTTGATGAACTCTGAAATACACATTGACCTGCCCTGCGACGAAGAGCTGTGGGCGGCTGACAATGCTCAAATGTGGTACGCCATGGGTGGAGCATCTGCAGCACAGCAGAGGTCGATCCCTTTCGCCACTGCGCTGAGTATCCTCCTCACGGCCAGCCACAGGGAGCCTTTCCACAGTCGTACTGACCTGGCACCGCATCAACTTTTCGGTTCGGGTATGCCGCGGGATCAGTTACCGCAGAGTGATCTCAAACCTAGTACTTTCGGATGCCTTGTGCTGATCAACGCGCTTCACAACTATATTTGGGAGACACGACAGAGGCATCAAGGAAAGCAGTGGACTGTCCAAGAAACCGAAGCAATGCATGCACACATCGAACCGGCACTGAGGGCTTGGCAAGCGGCTTGGGCGTCCAATCCTCAGCACAGATTAGAAAGACCCAATCCATTTGGTTTAGGGCCCTTGTCAGCCGACAGCATTCCACTTCTTGATCTTGCCTACGTCCGTCTCTATGTCAACTTGGGTCGAGCAAAAGAAGCTTTCTGGCAACGAGACTTTGATGCCATTGCAGATGAAATAGCGCGAGGAGCAGAGACCATACTAGATACCGAGTCGTCGGATCCCCTTTTGAATTCCGGTGACCTCGCCCAGCGGACCAATCCTACCAGTAACGCTCCGCTTAATAATGGAACCTCTGGCGACCATACGGACCAAAAGCAGCACAATGAGGACATCGAGGTCTCTGATCGCGCTCCCATGCAAAGGTCCACTCAATCCATGAGGCGAGAACGGCATCTTCGTAAAGCCGCGTTCTATGCTGCAGATTCACTGTCCATGGCTGACAAGCTTGGCGTCACGTTCGCGGATCTGTCCGCTAGGGAATTACCAGTCCAATCATGCATGTGCGCTGTCGACTGTGCGCAAGTGCTGGCAGAATGGGTGGCAACTGTACAAGACCGCGTTGGCAAGTATCTGGGAATCCTAGGCGTGGATGATATTAGCATGCACGAGGTTTCTGGACTTATGCTACTGGAAGATGAAGACTACAAGCTTCTTGGCAAGATCGCCGACATTCTCAATAGCGCGGAGGCCAAGATGGCCTACAATGGAATGAGGACTATGGATGGAGTGGGCGTCGCACCGAACATTGTTGATCATACAAAGGTCGGCTATGGAGCGAAAATATTATCGATCACGGCGTCGATGCTAGAGAAGGCAATGATATGGCCAGGTGAGCAACTTTATGGATTCGCTGAGAGCATAGTCACTAACATCCGTCATCAGTGACTCAACTGATGGCACGCTCACTACATACGCAAGCAACCCACATGAGCCGAAGAGCCGAGGCTTCTCTTATACAGTAAACCGAAGATACGCAACGTACATCACAGAATCCGTTTCTATACATTAATGACCCTGCATGCAGCCGGCGCTTGTAGATGACTGACGGCTCGCGGAATGGAGTATCAACACAAGAAAATACAAAAGTAACCCCTCTGACCGGATGTCCAACTGTGCATAGGCTTCCGCTGTTTATGGCATGCCGTCCGCTGTTTTACAATTGGCATTATACCAAATGTCGTGTACATGAGAAAACGCAGATGAGAGAGACAGTTCTTGTTTTTCCTTCGCCAGAGAGATATCCCTCTGGTAATGAGCGGGAGCAGATTGGCAAATGCGCTTCGACGAAGTTACGATGAAATCTGTGCTATGGGATTTTATGACAGCATTTACGAGGTTTCGGACGCTTTTGACGATTGGACAGTGAATGGATATTGCACCTGCGGTAGATTGTGGTAGCAGATCGAGAGAGACTGTATCATAATGAGAAATTATACTCACCGAACTTGCGCGCCGTGACCAATCACGATTCGAAGTGCAGATGAGTTGCAACTTGTTCCAGTAGAATCAATTGAAATTGCGACCAAACTAGACGCGACGCTGTGCATTTGCAATGCGCATAGATATGGAGGAAACCATGTAGGTCAAGAGCTCGATTTCTCTTTGTGCTTGTATACTCCGTACCCACTGGATTACATTTCCCCCCCTTTCGATACTTGTCCGCTTAACCCAGTGCTGTTCCACCTTGGAGCAACGCCTAGTCAGGGTAATATTCCACTCCGCCCCTCTCCCTCCGCTCCGTCCTGCTCTCTGAACCCTGACTCCATCTCGAAGTGTAAGTAGGTATTGACCTGACAGACATGGACCTTCCAGGGCTCAATAAGTGCAAGACTTTCCTCTAGCTTGCATCGCCTTGACCGCACCAGCAGAGACAATCCTATCCATGCATCCTGTAAGGTACTCAGGGTTGTACTGCATCCCAACGCTTCTAGGGTCAGAACACAAAAACACAGGACAATATAGGAAACACCAATTGGTCATCTATGTCTAGGTGTTAGGCATCAGCACACTTGCAGGTAATTCGAAGAAACTCACACTTTCGAATTGCTTCTATTGATAATTGGTATTTGAATGTAAGGTTGTGCGCCGTCTCCACTAGCTCTGTAATCTGGCGTTTGAGGTGTAGAAACACCGCTCCACTGTATTGTAAAATCTGGTCCCCTTGGTACTCATTGATCTAACAAGTGTTGCACCGAAGGCATCTTCTACGACAGAGGTGACCGTTACCAATCAGCCTACGGTGCACAATGTCCACATTTCCCAGCAACGAAGACTTCAACATCCGCGAATTCGCCCGCCTATGGACAGAAATCTACAACCACCTCATCGCCATCGGCTACATCTCTAGCACCCCTCCTGACAACGAGAAGACCGTGGTCTTTCCCCCACACATTCCACCAGTCAATCTCGAGAAGTGCGCCCAGCTAGACCTGGACCCTCGGATTATCGAGCTCCTCCAGCTCATCCCGTATCCGAAGGACTACGAGACGTCGATGAGCTTTGCCATATTTCCGCGGACAATGGCGCATTGTTTCCTGGACATCCCGGAGGATGAGCTGTCGACGGCGCGGAATCTGTCATTTGCCTATTATAATGAGCACGGTGTGGGACTAGCGTTGGATAGCTGGGAGGTGGCACTGACGACGGGGTGCAGGGATGGGTGGGCGCTGGTTTTGGATGTTAGGGAAGGTGCGTTTTGCTGCGTGACTCTGGGTTAGGAATTTACTTGTTTTGTCACAGCTGACGCGGGGAGTGCGTGTAGGGACCCTGCGCGAAGTCGACACGTCTGATTTGGCGAATGATGTTCCGGAGAAATACCCTGCGGATTCGCTTACGAGGCCGGCGATTGCAGCGTTGAGGGAGTATTTGCGGAAGTTTAAGAGCTTGGAATGGCTACCGCTTGAGCCGGATAGGCAAACCGGCATCGTGGAGGGCGGTGATGCATTTGTGCGTGATTGCACATTCTATGTGGCCTCTGTACTTCAGGGTGTGTTCACTGACTTGATCGAGCAGCATACGAGGCTTGTTAGGATCATCACCCGCGATTATGGGTGGCCGGATGCGTTCCGCAGAGGCGATTGGTGCAGAGATCGAGGCGTGGTATGGAGAGCTGCGTTTGACGCTGCTTATGCCAGTGAAACTAGAGAACTAAAAGTTGAAGACGACATAAACGAGACTAATCGATGCAACTACCTTTGACCGACGTAGACCAACTTCATAGCTTGTCAACCTTCGTGAACCTGCGCTTGATTGCTAGGCTCCAGGCTCCTTCAGATTTGTAACCTTTCGACCAAACAGTTCGGAGAAAACACGCGAAAGATCAATGAGAAGCACTTGGCCTCCCCCCCCAATTCGCTCCTGTGCGTTACCGAAGGGACCACGCACTCACCAGACAATACGGTATCCGCAGTATAGACTACTTTCGAACTTCGCATGCGGCCCACGGCAGGAGATGTGTCAGGGTAAACTTAATGTATCCTCTTATGAAGGGGTTATGCAGATTGCGTTGTGCGAACGACCGTCAAAGGGCAGGACAGGACAGCCAGAGCAGATTCCAGCGCTTACAGCTCCGCAAGACCGGCACTATAGTTGTTGGATTGTTGTGTTCGCGGCATTGAGCATCTACGGAAATACTGCGTGAGCCTAGGGAAAAATGAGTGTACAGGTAAGTTCCCGCCTGTCGATAAGTATCATGATCTGGTTTGAAACACAAGATTACGTGGTGGCGCCTCTGACATTGCGGCCAGGCGTTATGGCAGTCGAAACCTCACAGCTATGCGAAATCTTGGACCAGACGTGCGAAGACATCTCACTACCGCAGATCAGCAGACAGGTACCCCTGCGCAATGGAAGGACACTTCTTCACTCATACATCTTGCGACCGAACCTGCATGCTATGGATGAAGCGACTACTGGAAGAGGAACTAGATTGTGAGACTCCACCTACCAACGCCTAATTCACATGAAATACCATGCACGTTATACCTGCGTACCAAGCTCATCAGCGGAAAGAGGCAGCGCCTTACCATAGACGTTATCGTCTACGGCTGCGGCCGCAGTAGTTCAAAGCCGATGGCGCAATGCCGGTTTCCATAGAAGACTCGTTGAGCCAGATTTTGTCGATGACTTCGTCAGCCACCGTTGCGTTCTCGTCCTTGTAGCGGTCTCAGGTGGCCTAAGTCATGTCGTACGAAGGCTTGTTGCTGTAGTCGGCTGGGTAGCTTGAGTTTTACTTATCATGGTAGTCATATTCTAGCCGCATCGGCACCGCCACGTCCGCCAACCACAATTGCTCACGCAAGCGCGCGTACGATTCGGCCCGGCGCCGAAATAAGGACCGTAGATGAAAAGACAGAAAGGGATGCAAAGAATCGGTCCAGAGGGGTACTATGGATGTGAACGAGCGTGGACTGAGGAGCCCTGGAGGTGTTTGGTCCAGGCGCTTGCTGGCTTGCAAAACGACCTGTTGCGAGTTTCGCAGGGCGTAATGGAGGCGCGTGGATATGACGAGTCCTGAAGGTTGCTGATCCAAGGCTTGCTGGCTTTTAGATCACCCTTTTGCAAGTTTTGTAGCCGTATGAATGACCATGTGAGGGCGAGTCCTGTTAGTTTTGTGGCAAAGCCTACCGAGTGGTGAACGATATGTCGTACGGGCCTCAATGAGACCCAATGACTAGAGAGGGCCTTCTCAAGCTGATATCGGGTCTGAACTTGGCGCTGTACATCAGTCCTTGCACTAGATGCTGTAGAGGGCCTAAGCCGTACTATGTAGGTAGCCGGTTGTGCTATAGGTTTGAGCCAAAGGCAGGGACGCAAAGCCTAGCATAGGAGCTGTCACAAGTGGCAGTTGTTCAAAATGTAACAAGTACTGTACTGTATACGAAATCAATTCTGATAACCCGAATTAGATCAATAGACAGTAGTTCGCTAAGTGCGTGAAATTCTTTTCAAGGATATGCTTCTGACAGCCCTTTGATCCCTCGCGATTATCGTGACCGTGCTTCAAGTTCTTACGCCTCTTCCAAGTTCTGCTTTCTAGGAAACTCAGCGGGATGCTATCTAACCACTTCTATTAGCAATAAAATCAATCCACGCCGCCGCCACGGGCTACTGCAGAAGACAGAGCTGCGGTGAGTGAATAGAAGGAGCGCATAAGAACACTATGACAAAAGGGATACTCTACCGAAAATTGGGAAGACGGAAAAGGGGGAGCCAATCTGTGAGCTCCTCTACTTGACCTCAGTGACGAGTTGCCCCAATACCATGGCGTGAGAATTGCAGGCGACTAGTGACCTTCACGACAGCATAGAAGTTCTTTCTTTTGTGCTTCGGCATGTCTGACGTAAGAAGCCACATATATTCGCATCGATTAAAAAAGCCTTGCAAAAACTTCGGGCACCTGTAGGCTTAATACCTGCTTCGAGAGACGTCGTCAGGTTCAGGACCTTGTAGAAATATACACTTCCTCTTCTGGGTTACGTACGCGTCGCCTTGCTAAAGCTCTATGAGATCTATATTTCAGACATGAAGAAGAGTCTTGGATCGCGATCTACCTCTTGGTTTCCGTAGGTAAATCTACTAAACCCTTACTTGAGTTTGGAAAAACGTCCGCATTATGACGCTAGTATCTTGCTTAAACCAGCTTACCCGCCGGAAATGTGGTGCATTTGCTCTAAGTATCTCTCGATTTCGATTGCGCAAACTCGGAGATTGGGCTCTAATAATGGTGCCGTGAGAAAAAGGAATGCCTGCTAAAGAACAACTAAGCTCCTGATTTAGACGGCGAAAAACTCTGTAACGACGTTGAACTCGCTATACGGTCCTCCTGATCGCTTCACAAATGTTCCATAATTGCCGCGCCGGCCATCTACAATGGTTGCCGGATCGACAGATACGTAGTGTACTCGCTTCTCCTCTGCCGGCCAGCTGGTGGCGGACAGTATTGCGGAACCCGAAGCGTTGGCGTCTTTGAAGACCACGTCGCTGTCCTCCTCGAGCTGAATTACGCGTTCCGCCACCCTGACTACGATATCAGTTTCCCACATACACTCCTGCCTAGGGCCTTGCCTCAGGAGCGATATGGCTTCGCGTCGTACGCTCGGGTGACGACACTTTAGCGCTGTCCAATACAAGGGGCGCATGAGGCCGACCTCGAAGGTGAAGAGCGACTTGCTGTAGGTGTCTGACATGGCTGCTTGGATTGACCTAGCACGAGTGATTATCGAGCGAAACTTTTGTAGCTGCGTGTCGTAGGATTGTTCGGCTAGCTCAAGTGTGCAAGTAGCCAAGGTGGTGAGATAAATGTAGTGCACGACAAGCATCCACGATGCAATATGTTCCGTTTGAGGCTTTTTCTGACCCCTCGTCTCGTTGTAGTTCGTTAATCTTGTGTACCAATTGTGAAGGCGGGATTGGAGTAGGTGTTGCATCATAACCAGATCAGCTTCCTTCCTGGAGTCGCGTCCAGCATTTTTAGCTTCGGCTGATCCCAAGAGTAAGCTGTAAGCGTGGCGCATCAGCGTCGTCAGTTCCGATCTAGCCTGCGTGATAGACCCGATGCCTAAGAGCGGTCCTACAAGCGAGGTGCTTGATACAGAATCGTCATATGCACAGCCCTCATAGCGCCTTTGCGATCCTTTGGTCCACGTTACTGACATCACCCCAAGGCGGGACAGAATCGGCGCAAGGTCCGCTCGAATGACGGCGCTACTTATGAGACTATCTGGCTTGTTGCCGCCAGACACGGCGTCAGCCACGATCTTGGCGCCTTGCTCGTAGAGCGAAAAGGCTTCCGCAGTGCGACCCTGCAGGCACTCTATGCAGAAGAAAAGAGTGCAGGTCAAATGGGCCAGCTGCGCGTCTACGCACTTCTGCTCAATGCGAACTCTCATGGCTGAAATCGCGCAGGTATAACTCTTGAGCGCAAACGCATACGGCGCATTGTCCCAACTAGCGGTAAATTGTCTTGCTGTCTTCTCACTTCGCCTCATGTGCAGTGATTGGAACAACGAGCCGATGGCCACAACCGCAAGCCGTACCGCTGGTTCTTTGCGACTGATCTGCGGGATGTAATGTGTCCAGTATCCAGCATCGAGGCAGCCAGTGATGCTGGGAGCAGCACGCTTGTTGAAGAAGTAGAGACCTAGCTTTTCTTCGTTGCTCACGTTGAAGTCGGACAGCAAGCGATCTGGGGCGGCTGCAACGATGCGCAGCGTACTCATTGTGGACGACTGTGCGTCAAGCAGACGACTAAGCGTCGCAGGACACTCCTCCCTGGATATCTGTAAAGTATCCGGCTTGGCATTGTGTCGATTCTTCCGAGGCTTTGCCCTGGTGTATCCCGGCGGAGAACGAACATCTTGAACAAAGAGGTACACATAACCACTGCAGGCTCGGCCAGAACTGGTGCAGCGAGAGCATCTCGGCCGCGCCTTATCGCACTTGACTCGCCGAACCCTTTCCGGATTATAGTCTATTGTCATCATCTGATATCTGGCATATTGCTCGACTCACTCGCACGTCTTGCAACCCGTCGGCCGTTTCCGACCGCCGTTCGGCTTCCAGGATATGAACGTGGTCATGGTTTTTGGCGCGCACAACTCGGAAGGTGGCAATTTGGAAGCGGCACTTAAGCTTACAGGAAAGGTAGGTCGACGTGACGATCAAGTGGCTCAATCAGGGTTGAAAGGAAACAGAGAGGGAACGACCAACAGGAAGGTGGCTTTATATAAACATCGGTGCTTGCTCACGGGAAAGAAAACAGAGCTTCACTAGTGATCTTGAGGGAAATAAGTATCATGGCGATATCCAGGCCAGTCTTGGACGGCTGACACCCTCCATTAGTTGACTGCCCCTACTTCACAGCTTGCAGTGTGTGCACGAGCCAGGCGAGCGCATGCTGGACAGACTGCGAAGCAGTCCTAAGCATGTTCACGGAGCGTACTCATAAGACCGTGGTGCTAGCCAGGTATCAGTCAGATCTAGCCACAAGTATAACTAGCATAGCCGCATCATAGGGATGCCGCGTACCAATATGATCACAATAGACAGAACGCGGATTCTTGTTAGCTGCGGTCTTATAGGGCCACGCCTCTTGAGTCACACCATTATACGGTGCGAAAAGGCGCGGCGTTCATGCGGGCGGTACGGAGTGGCCGACTGGATGAAAATACACCACCTTCAGGCTTTGGAGTGCCCGATCGAGTGTATTTACCTAAATAGGTAAACCTTGGAGGCGCGGCCCGGGCCCGGGTCTTTGGATTTTGGTCAACAAACGGCACCCGAGATGCGTGCGCCTCCTTAGGCCGACTCTTACCCGGACTCTACGGACTCTTCTAGCATTACTACGGTCGGGCCAGGCTTACGTTTACCGACTAGGCCTAGTACCTAATATACCTCTATGTATAGGAGGATATTAAGGTAATATTGACTATAATTTCTAGGAAAACGCGAAATTATATTTAAATATCTACTAAGAAGAAAGTTATACCTTATTATAGCTTATTAGCTGTTAGGAATTAAGGGATATTACTTCGGCGTTAGTGGTGCTAATACTTAGTAATTCCTATATATATGGATAATAGTATAAACGATTCCTTCGAACGTTTACCGTATTTTATAGAAACGCCCAACTTTTATGAGAAGGCCTACCTATACGAACTAGCTATAATGAGTAAAAGATGGGGTGAACGATTTATCCTATGTCCCTGGATTAGGATGTCTTAGATAGTGGTTAGACGCAGGAGCATTATAGCGCGCGGCGCCACAATTTATCGCTTTCTTATGAAGCCTTGACGTAGACTATGTTCGAGTTGCGGGAAGAAACACCAGCCTACGTCTCAACCGCTTGGCCGTCTGCCGCTTCGCTGCTATGAGGAGTGGCACAGAGGAGACGTCTGCATGAGTACCAAGTGCTTGTGTGTTCTATGTAAGAGATTTTGAGCTAAAGTAAACCGGGAGTGGTCATGTTCAGCAGTAAGCGCTCTAATCAGGCTGACGCTACGACTGGAACGTGTTCTGCACCGTAGCGGTCGGCGTGCACCCCGCAGGCGCTAGATACGTATGGTTGGGGTCTGACTCCCAGTGGTATGAACCGTCGGTATTGATAATGACGAACTTGTACTGGATGACCTGCTGCGGGTCGATGCCAGAAACGGTCCCGTACCACAAGGGGTCGGCGGCAGTGTAGTTGTTGGCGTTCAAACGTGGGGCGACGCCGGGGTTCCAGTTACCGAGAGCAGGGACGTCGCCGGTGACGACAACGGATTGACCGTAGGTCGTGTTGACAAGCTCCTCGAACAGGATGGACGCAGGTGCGCATGTTGGAGTGGGGGTGGATGGTGTAACTACCGATTGTAAGGGCGTCTGTACGTTGATGGGGTGGGGGACGTGCTTGGGCATGGCTTACTTGTTTTCTTATCGCATATGTGAGATCCATGAGTCTGGTCATACGGGAACAGAACCTTAGGCAGGCCCCCTCCCATAGGGACGACAAGGTTGCCCATCTGGTCTGTACTTAGTAAGGTGCAGCTCAGCACTTCCATGACTTGTTCATTAGCTGTGAACCCGGTTTGGATCATTGCAAGAGTAAGGTTGTAGGGCTTGCCATTTTCCCCTAAGTTGGAATAGACGCCAACGATCTGAGAGCCCGCATCGCCTTTCCTCGTAATTATGGTGTTTGCGTCAATGTAGTTAGCCTGAATTTTATCCGTCACGAAGTTACCATTCTTTGAAATTGCCTGGGTGCGGACTTGATTAACGGTAGTGATAAGTTTGTATAGTGAGTTTGTCGTGTCGTAGCCGGATAGCCAAATCGCCTCGCGGTTCTGTGGCACGCCTGAGCCGTTGAGATGTTGTTCCTGACCTTGGTAGATAATGGGAATGCCGTCTTGCAGTATGGTGAAGGTGATAACGTTCATCGCGCGTGCAGTGTCTTCGGTTAGTCTGAGATCATGTGGTCAGCCATACATCTGGAACAAATCCGAGGGCCTGCACCGGCGAGAATTGCTTACGCTGGGAAACGAGGGTTGTCATGGTTCTCACTGAAGCTACCTAGCAGTGTTGTGTCCTTGCAGTCCTGTTGCGTAACGGCAATACCATTGGCGAGATTGCTCATACTCCCAGTGCTCGCTCCGAAGGCTTGGATAATGTAGAAATACCTGCATGAATAGATTTTAGTAATCAGTTGAGAAGGCATACTAGGTGGACTCCGACTCACATAGGATAGTTGAGAATCCCATCCATGTAATTCTGGTACTGGCAAGCCTGCACTGGATCTCCATTGAAAACCTCTCCAACCATGTAAATTCCAGCGGCTGCTTCGAAGGACGAAAAGAAGAAACTGCCGGTTTGTTGCGCGCTATCGACACGAAGTCCATCGATGGTGTAGTTCTGGATCATGGCTTTGATCCAGTTACCCCACATAGCCTGGACTGTAGCATCCTCGGTGCGTAGGTCAGGTAGAGACACAGTGTTGTCGCCTTCCCAGCAGTTGGTAATGCTTGTTGAATTGTTGTAATCGATTGGGCAATAAGGATGATAGTAGCGTTGTTGGTTGAATGGTGTAAAGACGGAGTAATCGACGCAGTTACCACAACCCTTATAGCCCATGTGATTAGTCACAACGTCTACCATCAGATACATGCCCCTCTTATGTAGAGCTTTCGAAAGAGCTTTCAAATCGTCCGACGTGCCGTAATGAGGGTTTATTGAGTAGATATCTTGTGCCCAGTATCCATGGTAGCCCGAGCCGTCGGCACTATCACCCTCGAGGTTCTTGACAACCGGGGAGATCCATATGGCCGTGAAACCCATGTTTTGGATGTAATCAAGACGGTTGATAATGCCCTGAAAGGTGCCGTTGCAGTATGTATTCACATCGCATGTAGCTGTCGTCGAGCCATCAGTGCGAGCGAACCGATCAGTCAAGACCTGGTAGATGGACTGAGAGCGCCACTGAGCAGGCGTTAGGGCGGAAACAAGGCTTGCTGCCCAGATGGTACCAAGTATAGCAGGTGAAGTCTTCATTGTAAGGAACTAATCTTAACCTGGATCGACGGGGACTACGAGGTATCAATGGAACATAGTACAGTATCCAAGATTCACGTTGAAACCGGAGTTAGCTGCAGTATATAAAAGAGCTGACGTGGTTCACAAGTCATAGAAGGCAAAGAGCCATGAGTGTACTTCCACATAATCTTGCCGCCGCAACTGATACCCATTCTAGAAGGTAGCGTCCTCTTAGCAGTGTAACTTTCATCATCGTGGGGTAGCAGCCTCAGATCTGAACCCTCATCTCCCGAGATCCACATCCCGTAGGTCATTTTGCCTCTTCCGTTTCTGCAACGCTATGTCCTTAATAGGCCCAGCGTCCAGTTGACTCACTGACTCGATTGGTTTTCTTTTAACTCATTATTGTCTTAGATGGTGTAGGCGGAACTTCTAAGTGGTGTGAAGCGGAACTCTTAAGGGGCACTTTTACAGGATCAGACGAACCTAAGATCAATTCGGCCGTGTTGCCCGAGGTGGCTTTGGTACGGTGGAAAGGAGTCAAGCAAGGGCGTCATGGTATTCTAGATCAATCGCGGGGCCACGGCACGTGGCCGTCCCCATCTCCCCACGATCCGCTCCAAGGACCAGCTGCTGGAGCCGGTATGTACTTTGGACTACGGATTCGACCGCAAAACGTGACGGTCCCCCGCCCGAGTCCGGGGAAGCAGGAGGGTGTCAACATCACTTGCAGGCATCAAGAAAAGCAGATTAATTACACCGACGTCTTCGCACGGAGACTATTGGACGTTTGCATAGTGAGGTTGGCACTCTCTTCATTAATACAAAAACCCAGACCCGTCGCAGTCACCAACATTGGAAAGTTTGTTCTCACCCTTGAACCTGCATTATTCTAGCCTGGTTCGTGGAAAATCTGCGCGGTCATGGACCAAGCGCTGCGAAGCTTAACTTGACTGCCCCTGGCGTTCTGAACAATTGACTCACCAGCCACCATAATAACGTACTTCTACCTGCTCTTTCCTGACTCGTACCGTTGACCTACCTAAATGTGCACTGGCGAAGCAACGCCACAGCACTTGCACGTGGCTGAGAGGCGATGACTTTCACTACTGCCCCAAGTCTACTAGAGACGTCCTCTTAATGTTGGGACGCAGCAATGTAGTGCAGTTACTGCGACTGGACATTGGTCTGGCATCACGTAGACCTGCTTACTATGTAGATATACTCGGGCCGTCGCCCGACTTAGTACCCTTGTGATAGATTCTCTAGGCTGGCAGCCATTGTGATAGCTTGTCATGAACGCACGTCGTATTTGAAATTCAGATGCCCACGAATTGTCAATTCGCCAATGCCGCTACAGGCTTCGCTTTGGAGGCCTCGCTCCACAGATGAAGGAGAAGCTACGATCAAACAACTCGGAGTCGCAGATATATATTGTAGGACACCTCTTGCTACATTCAACCTCTCTCTCCAACTTCAAACTCCGACTACGCGTAAGAGTTATGGAGTCATTGGCTTCGCCTTCGACCACGCCACTTTATCGTATGGATACAGTCCTCTGAAATGACCGGTACGATATGAAAATACATTGCATCGTGACAACCTATCTATTAATCTTGAGGTACTATTCAGAGAACGTGATATCGTGAGTATTGCGAGATGTACTGTGCGAAGCTTCCCACCCGCACCCGTCTCATTATTGCTGGGGTATTCCGCGACGCAGCTCTTTTGGATCCTGATTTCCCTGATACGAAGTACGAAGTAGGTGCCTCGGCGTCCAAGGTGGGCTGTCCCTGGAAGCCTCGGCATGACCTCATCCCTTGAACGTCCGTAAACAAATGATGCCATCCTTTGGAGAGAGAAATTATTTGCTGTAGCGGTGGGTCTGATTACCAAACATCGATTAGAAATATCCGGGCGTTCCGGCACCAATGGTATAATTAAAGCAGGTGTGCGACTCCGTGGAAAGCTCCTCGAGCATAGCATTGGAATAGTATAAAGCTCTACCTTGAGGTACAGCTGGAAATATGGTGCAGAACAAAGGTCTCATATTCAAGAAGGTGCCGCACGGATGGCCCGTCATCGGGCAAGACCTTACGATTGAAGACAGGCCCTTCGATCTCGACACTCAACCGCCAAAAGATGGTACACCACAATACCCTCACGCTCTCCCATCACCCCATATGCACTCCATCGCTAACCGGACTTGCCGCAGGCTTCACCACCAAGAACTACTACCTATCCTTCGACCCCTACCAGCGCGGCCGCATGCGAGCCCCAGAGGTCAAATCTTACGCCCCTCCCTTCGAGCTCGGCAAACCCATCACCAACACCGGCATAGCCAAGGTCCTCAAATCCGCCAACTCCAACTTCAAAGAAGGTGACATAGTCCGCCTCAATGGAACGTTGCCAACAGAAGAATACTCCGTCATCTCCGCCGACATCGGCAAGACGGCAGAAAAGCTTGAGAACCCGTACAACCTCGACCTGAAGATCTATGTCGGCGCGCTCGGCATGCCTGGTCTCACGGCGTACTCGTCGTTCTACGCGATCGGCGAGCCGAAGAAGGGGGAGACGATATTCATATCTGCGGCTTCAGGGGCGGTGGGGCAGATTGTGGGACAATTGGCGAAGCATGAGGGGTTAAAGGTTATTGGGAGTGTCGGTGATGATAAAAAGTTGGAGTTTATCGAGAAGGAGCTGGGGTTCGATGCTGGGTTTAATTATAAGAAGGATAAGCCGAGTGAGGGGCTGAAAAAATGTGCGGAGGGAGGAATTGACATCTACTTTGAGAATGTGGGTGGTGAGACGTTGGAGGCGGCGCTTGATGCGATGAACCCCCACGGAAGAATAAGTACGTCCTCTAAAATCTCTATAACCCTCCCAACAATGGTCATGATGCTGATTTCTTGCTTAGTCGCATGCGGCATGATTTCGCAGTACAACGTCAAACCGGGAGAAGCCTACGGGGTGAAGAACTTAATGCAAATCGTCGGAAAACGACTCAAGATCCAAGGGTTTATTGTCAGTGATCCGAATATGGGCCCGAAGTACGCAGAGGACCACCACAAGAACTTGGGAAAATGGATACAAGAGGGTACATTTAAGGTGAAAATGAGCGAGACGCACGGTATCGACCATGCCGCTGAAGGGTTAATCGGCATGCTAAAAGGGGAGAACTTTGGAAAAGCTGTTTTGGTGATAGATGAGTTGAAGGTACGTCGATCTCGTTTTGCTTATTATGTTACTTGTTGAAGTGGTCGGCTAACAAGTGTTCTCAGTCATAGAAGGAAGGAAGAGCAAGAATGTGAGCCGAACTGTTCGAATCTGGATGTAGGTAGGGACTGCGGCACCGAGAGAAGTCTATGAATGTAGAGGAGCGTGATCAGAGCGAGATATGATGTATCTTGGAGTTTGGAATAGGGCTTGTTAGCGGGCCTTTGTGTATGAACGTAGCGTCTGAGGCGCGTGTTCGAAGTACCAGACTCAGATTCCCAACCTGGAAGCTGTGGAGCCTTCTTAGTATTGAGATTCGTAACCTCGAGAGAACGATAGGGCAGTTGCACACCGGAATGTGCCCTGGAACTCCTTTGTACAATGGGCCCCCATGCTGGCTTCGAGGGCGAAGAGCCGGCTTAAACGTAGTCACCAGTCAGGTGACAGGAAGATGAGCGCGAGTCAGATTGTGCAAAACCTTACATGCAATCGACATACCAACATCTACGGCCGACAGACACTCTCATCTCCAGGTAGAGGCCGTCAGATCAACATGAAGGTCGCTTCAACACAACATCTAGCTATCTACCTACTGTATTGATTGGATAGGTATCTTGCAGGAGCACTACGACTAGCACTATCGCCAGAAGTATCTCATTGTATATCACCACATACAAATGACATCCGTACCATAGCTCTCACTGAAGTTCTCATCACATGCTGCAAAACTGCAGCCTGCCGGGTGAACGAAGCTTTCTGCACTCCCGCAAGAGAAGCAGTTTGCATTGGGGACACAGCTGAGCCCAAAGTTACCATCATACTTACACCCCGTCATCCCGTGCGTTGAGAAAGTACCCAATGCTGGCGGCGGCGCGGTAGCCGAAGCGAAATCAATGAAGACGGAGGAATAAAGCGCGCCCTTGGTAGAACAACCTGGGTACGTGTATGCCGGTGGGTCAGCGTCGAAAACTTCCCATTGGTACTCGCACTCTTGTGGTGAGCCTTGGCAGATGGTGTAGGCGGCAACCGCAAGCCCTGCTGTGAACGTAGGGTTCTCCGGCGGAGAGGTCGGCGTGGGATTCAGGTCGCCGGAGAAGAACTCGGTAGCCAGATAATCATCCATGCTAGATGCAATTTCATCCTCGAATGAGCGGGCAGGGGTCGCCGCAGGCCATGTTCCCTCGTAGTCTGAGGCGGCAGACCCAATGTGATGGTTGAGGTGGCCGAACTGCCCGTTGGCGAACAGCCGACTACTGGTGAACAAGTCGTAGTGCATGCTGCCTGTCTTCGGAGATTGGCCGCTGCGGTTGGCGCTGTAGTACAAACTGTTCGGCATGAGGACGTAGTCTGCGTCTTGCAGCTTGTCGGGGGCTGGTCTTGGGCTCCCGGATTATTTGGATTGGGATTCGGATTATCTGGGTCAATGGGATCGGGGAAGTCACTGCCGCCACCAAAGCAATCTAAAAGACAGGGGCCGCTGTAAAAGATTCTGCATTTATGCCCACAATGTGCGGTGCATGACGGTGCAGGAGGTCCTGGTCTGTATGTAATAGTAGAGCGGGTGGTGTGTTGGTCCGGACTAGTAGCGACTGATGGCCAAGGCCACGGCGGAGGTGTTATTGTACGCGCCACGGGCGGGTGGGTGACGCCCGCGGAGCTCTCCGGGTTCGGATCGTCAGTAATCGTGAACAGAGGGGGTAGAATGCTTTCTGTGACCGTGATAACAAATGAGGATCGCGTTTCACCAGACGTAATATTAACATTCCAGAGTTGGATTTCCGTAGTAGTAACTAAGCGCACTGGTGAGCTTTTTCTAGATTGATGCTTTCTTCAACTTACCTGGAGGGATTGTCAAGATGGTTGTCTCCACTGTTCTCGTCCATGATGTAGTTGATGAAACAGAACCTCCCGGAAGCGTCGTTGACGCAACAGTCGACCAAGCCACATCTAACGACGTGGTATATGGAGGAAATGTAATTGTCGTCGACGAGCCCAATTGAACAGGCGGGAGAATCAGGGTACAGGGCGGGTAGCATTGAGCGATTGGATCTGGCTCTGTCCAGATAGAAGGATCAATATAGACGTCGCCGGAGCCCGAACCATTTGAACTTGGTTCAGAGCCTCCAGCGAAGCCAATGTCGCTTCCTGTGGTGGCAAGACCGAGCCACAAGCTAACCTCGCTGGTGTAGCCACTGTGTACCAAGTATTAGTGCGCTGGATAGTTTCTAGGGAATTTCCAGTAGAACGGACCTTTGATTGCTGTCATTTTGAAAAACTGGGGTCACGCCACTAGCATCATTAGTATGACACAAATAGTGCAGAGGCTGAGGCTGCCTTACCCTGCTGGGCTAATAAGTTCAACTGCGCCTTTAGTAAAGAGGTTGTACAGCCACAACCCTTCGGTGTAGGAGGTTTGTATGAGCCTTTCTTGACAACTTTCGTTCGGGACACAGCCCTGGTCATAATCCTGGAAGAATGAATAGAATCCGGCACTAATGGACTGTTAGCACACAGTCCACTTCCTGCGCGGGAAAAATCCTACCTGTAGATGAAAACGTCGGAAGAGTTCAGGACGCGTAATGCCCAAGCTTCGTCGCAGAAGCTGTTCTTTATGCAGTCTTCAAAGTCGGGATCTCCTGCAAACCTTCCAGCCGTATAAGGTTGTGGAGCTCCGGGCGTAGGTTGGAAGTATGGGGTCTCTGTCTGCATGTGGCCCAGGTAGATGTCTCTTGCACCAAGTAATTGGTACTAGACTAGTTAGTCTCGAGTAATTTTCAGATTTGAGATTCCAGGGTCCCACTTGATATAGTACACTGTGCTCTGAGGCTGAGCCGTAAAGCCATGTGGGTCCTTGTGATTCAATGAGAATACCGCGTCCGGCATAGATGTCGATCTGTGCGGAGCTCGTGGTGTTTCCATTGGGTGGCTCGTCAATATCATGGTCCGCAACCTAGACATGTTTCATCAAGCTGATCCTTTGCGTGGACTAGCCGAAGAATGTTATGCTGGGATGTCTTACCCATGCCCAAACGTTCTCAAAGTAGCCAGAAGAGCCCGAAGTAACATGCATGAGCATAGAAGCAGCCATGCAATTTGCGTTCACCGTACTAGCCAACTTGGGGCAGTCGGACAGCTGGAGATCTGAACCTCTAGCGCCTCCTACAGGAAAATGGGAGTCCCACATAGCCGCTTTGCGGCAATAGAATGTCAGCTGCGCAGTGATAATAATTAACGCTTCCAAATGGAGCTGCCGTACCTGACCCTTGCGAACTTTCGTGCACATTCCATTCCAACAGGATAGCCCCAGCTGTAGGACCTTTGACTGTGAAAAGCATATCGGAGATCTCGATCTTACCGCTATCGCCCTTATTACCGACCCTGCAGCTTTGAATTAGCGAAGCGGTATACAGTGCTATGGAGCGACATCGTACTGGACCATCACCTTCGGGTTTGTCTCATCCTGGAAATAGGAACCCGTACCCATTATCTGAGACCAGCCTTCTCCAACTATTACAGCCCCTACCGGGATGTGGACCGTCCCCTCAACGAGGTATATTCCAGCGGGGAAGAACACGGGAGCGCCAGCGGCGTTCCTCAACAAGCTGTTTATGGCACTTGTTTGGTCACCGCTGCCATCGTTTGATATGCCGAACGCCGTCGCAACTAGGAAGGTACCGGCGGAGAGCGCCTCATACTGCGGCTTAGACCTTTCGAAAATTCTGCCGCTAGGATCCAAGAGGCTGTCAGGTTTAGCAGGGGCAGGATCGACGTAACCCGTTCGGTAGCTGCCGGTGTCGTCGAGTGATGTATACCTCCTCCCATTAGCCCAAGATGCAATGTAGACTGCAGTGCTTGA
Organism: Lichenothelia convexa; assembly: GCA_021030975.1. Taxonomy (NCBI): domain Eukaryota; kingdom Fungi; phylum Ascomycota; class Dothideomycetes; order Lichenotheliales; family Lichenotheliaceae; genus Lichenothelia; species Lichenothelia convexa. Next base: position 43,217 of record JAGFMK010000142.1, on the reverse strand, counting down.
TCCTAGTATAGGAACAAGGTGTTAGTTACTTTCTCGAAAGCGTCACAAACTGTAGTCCAGCTGGAGGATATTTTCAACAATGTTTACTGTAGATGACCCTTACCAGGAAGGATTGTCCTTCCCCCTGAAACGAGAACGACGGATTCGGAATTCTCCACCAGCAAATTGTCAAGTACAATGTTCGTTTTTGGACCCGCATCTGTTGTCGTAATAGGATATGGAACTCCGTTAAAATGAGAATCTAGAGATTGAAGAGTGATTAGCAAAGACGATTGTAAGGCATATTGTGTCACAGTCATCGCTTACCCACGACAGTTATTGACCCGGCTCCTTGACCGTCGATGCCTCCGTAGCTAGAGCAGTCTAAAGCAATGTAACAGGAATACACGTAGATACTTTTCCAGGTGAAGCCCCAGTCCCATATCATAGATATAGCTGTAAGACATGAGGTGAATTGAAGGTTCCTTGCCGTGAACTGCTGGGATCCAGCTCTGAAACCGATATTGCCTCCGAAGAAGGTCAGGTCGCTGAAGAACCCACCTGAACCGTTCTCCATAAAAATGCCAACTGCTGTGGTAGTACCGGTGCTATCAGACACCGGCATCTGGAAATGGGTGTTCTGTAACGACGTGGCCTGTGCAACTTGCCAGTGAATACCTGTTGGGGCATAACCCTGATCCCCTTGTTGATTGGTTCGTTTCATTGCCGTAAGATCTAGTACGAAGTTGCGAATTTGCCGATAGAATTGGTTCTGGTTGATATACCATTCGTCGCCATTGCCTCCCGGTATGTATACATCAGTATCGATGAGCTGCGGAGTGCTAATTTCAGCCTGTGACCGTAGCATCCGACTGAAGTTGGGCTTACCGCGATGCCTGCGAAATTGAGGGTACCCTTTATGACAGGTCTGTTGTTGGCATCACCAACAAACTGCGTGTAGTAGTATCTGCGGCAAGCCGAAAAAGAATGAGTAATTGAGTTACATGCCGATAGATAAGGGCAGTGAGATTGTGCTCAGGGAATGATTTGAATTACTGTATAATTGGTGTGGAAACCATATACGTGCCCGACTATGAGCGACTCGTCAACTTCGAGCCCAGCTTGAGGGATTTATAGAACTCACCGGAAAATAGACCAATGCTCCAGTAACCGTCGTAGATCCACATTCACGGCCACATCGATTGCCGTCAATTATGGCTCTATTGATGGCCGCCGTATCGTCGGTATGACCATCTCCGGTAGCGCCATAGTCTTTGACGTTGCGAAAGAACTTGTACCCGCTGCCTGCGAAGGGCATCTATCGCGGTTAGTCACTCTGACTTCGGTGCATTGCCATACACACCTGGCCATGAGAGATTCCCTCTATCCAAAAATCGCCGCATTGCCGTTTGGTAAACGTTCGGTTGGCACTTGCTGCTATGCTAGAAAGATTGCTTGGAGTGGTGACTGGTCCATCAAGGATGCCTTTGTCAGGAGCCACTCCGAAAGTATTTCCTTGATTGTTGACCATATACGGTGGAGGCGGCTTTGTAGGTTCTGTATCAGTAATGTACTGAGTATTAGCACAGTGGAACTCTTACTTGCGGTGAGCCGGGGGGCAGCGAGTATCGAGATGGATCCGGCAAGGGAGGCAACCTCGCGGCCTGAGGGGGAATATTCACAGCACCCAGCACTGTGCTGGCATAGAAGATGGTAAAGGAAGACATCAGCGCGCAATGCAAGGCCCTCATGTTTTATGTGCTAACAGATGGATAATACTCAAGGAGTACTGAGGTTGCAAATCGTTCTTGATTCCTTCCTCGTCCTATCCAAGAACATGTAGAAATTAGAATGGCAAGAGAATGATGTCCTTCCCACGATACTTGGTACTTTTTCTTGCGGGTAGGCTCGGCAGCGCATCCAACCTCAGGAGGATTCGAACCCCCTGGCAAGGCAAAGCGCGGAAATGCACGCTTGCAGGTATCCAGGCTGCTATGCACTTGCGATCATCGGCACAAGGTGTCAGAAAAGCCTTCTCTCAGCTTACAGTCCAGAAACGTTGCTGGTTCCGCAGCTCTTAATGCCCCAACATCTCTATCGATTGGCTCGAATACCAACGCAGTCTGATATTGGCTGCCTTCAGCCGTACTTCAGGTGCAGCTGACCCCCCTCAGGTGCTGTTACCTTTTAAACCATCCTTGTAATTCGGGATTTGGGTGGGTTGTGGGGCAGGTGCGCGTAGTGTGGAGGCTAACTCTCCGCAAGGTGCCAGGACCAACTCAACCAGAGCCTTTCCATGCACAGCCTGAATGTCCGTGATTGCGTTGGTGCACCGTGCCACTAAGCAAATATTGGGAGAACTCATTAGGCAGCATCGTCATAGTCTCAACACGCAACATGGAGCAGTCAAAGAGTGGGAACAAAGGCTCCGCGAAGCCAGCCACGGCGGCTAAATGACACCGCATTAGCTGTGCCGCACACGCTGTTGCAGTTGAATTCTCCCTTGTACCATGTTCACCATCTTAGCATTGGTTGATCTCGCGTAGAGGCAGTACCCAAGGTAGCTGGTAGGATTTGGCCACGTGAGGAAACGGTTTACGGATCGAGAGAACTTGCCGCTTCGGAGCGTTCTGGACTGGAAACAAAGGCTCCGCGAAGCCAGCCACGGCGGCTAAATGACACCGCATTAGCTGTGCCGCACACGCTGTTGCAGTTGAATTCTCCATGTCACCATGTTCACCATCTTGGCATTGGTTGTCTCGCGTGAAGGCAGTACCCAAGGTAGCTGGTAAGATCTGTCCACGCGAGGAAGTGGCCTACAGATCGAGAGTATTTGCCGCCTAGGAGCGTTCTGGACTTCGAACCCCCTGCCGCAAAAGCCTGTGCCGCAGAAGCCTGTGCCGCAGCCGCGCATAACGTGGCGGTTGTAGCATGCTCGGGCGTAGTTAGCAATAACAGCCAACATTTAGCCGGTCAGCCAGTCAGAAAGCGGCTCGTTCGAAACACCGGGTAACTTGCTGCCAACAAAGCCAGACACCTGGACAGGAAAAGCTGAATAGCGTGAGAATCTCTCCACGATTTGTAGGCCTAGCGGGTAGAGTTTCCTGCCTTTCGGATCACTGACTATATTGCTTTCTGCGTCTGCTCCTGATCATGGAATCGACCGGGATGTCGTGCCTCTCAGATGCACGAGGATGCTGGGCAGCAAGACGGCACGGTATGTTCGGTGGTGGGCATACCGCAGTGTCACATGAACCTAGTGTTTCCATTAGGTCTACTCGCTACCTGGTAGAGTACATGCACTACGACCTGCAGAAGGGACCCAGGATTGTTGACCAGGATCATACAGGCGTTGGTAAAGCGTTGGGTGCAGTCCTCCGGCTTTGAGAGCCAGCCTCGGCAACGTACGATATTGGATGACAGCAAGGCGCATGCGATCTGCGGATGCCACTGGCTTGAGCTTCCCCCAGGAACTAATCACTATTGCTTGCTCATTCTGATATCCTGCTCCTCTTTGACCAAGTTCGTTCGACTCCACAACAGCATGAGAAAGAGCTTCTCTAATCACTCTTATTTACTCATTCTCATACTGTGCTCCTCTTTGACCCTGTTCCTTTTGGCTCCAACTCAGCATGAAGCTTTTTCTCAAGGGCCTGGGAGCCGCAGTGGTATTGTGTAAGCTAGGTTTGTCCCAGCTCCTAGTTACTGATGTATTCGATGTGGCGAGAAGTCCGGCTGCAGCAGGTTGCAGCGATGACCAAATCCAAACGTTGAACGCATGGTTGGCCGAGTCTATGACCCTTTTGAAGTCTGCCATCACAGCAACCAACGACTATGCCACCGAGACGAATTGGAGGAAATACATGACTGCTTTCTTTGCCGTTGGACCTAGCAGTAGCAACCCTACTAGAGCGGGTACTCCAGCCAATTTCAATGCGGTGAAAAGTAGAAGAATCACTCTGTTCCTGCTCATCCCGAACCAAACTAACTCGGTGGTCCAGCTGGTATTACGGATCTAGCAAGCAGTTTAAATGCTCAGGGATTCTTCGATCCACTCCGAAGGGATCTACATTTTGAAGGACTGAATGGGAGACCGCGCCTTTATTGCGATAGTACCTGGCTCGTACAGAAAAATGCGCAAGATCTAGTCAAGACATCAACGGCAACACAGACGGGTCAACAACTATAGCCCAAGCATACCCAGGGAATCTGAGGCCGAGCAACGGTGTCTTGCAGGAAAGTAGTCTTCCACAAATAGCCCAATCGTTACAATACTAATACGTGGGGTGCACAGTTTCCCTACTGGTCTCCAGATCTTCATGACTACGAATTTGGACCTGACTACCCCGGTGGCACTTTTTGTGGCGATCCGAACAATAAGGGATTTACTACACAGTTTGCCGGTGCTGGGGATCTTATCGTCATCGTCATCTGTCCGTCCGCATTCACCGATCCAAACGCTGTGCCGACACTGGGGGCTACGACGCCCACAGATCGACTGCCTCTGCAAGACTGCTCGCCCAAGAGCCTTACACTACTCCATGAGATGTTTCACGCTGAACATCTTGCCAATTTTCTTACTGACGACGAAGTTTGTGAGTCTAACGAGCCAATATGCCTGTGTATTGAAGACTAACCTGAGCATACAAAGACACAGCTTCCGCATGTTTGCAGCTTGTGACTTCCCGAAGGGGATCATATGCCAGGAAGAACCCGGAAAGCTACTGTTACTTTGCTCTGGCCATATGGTATACGCAGCAGGACTGGCCGGATCCGAGCAGTCCGGGTCAGAATACACACTGGGGGTTTTTCAACGGCGAGGCAAGCCGAATATAGGCAGTCTCTTCGAGCAGAGGAAGGGAAGATGTTAGACGCAGATGGCGAGTAGTCATTTGATACAACGTATTAATTTCGTGATTCGCGGTCTGCTCAGACCGCGACAGGAGGAAATGGCGGCATAGAACAACCTCAATCCGCATTCCAGAATGTCTGCGGAAGTTGTTCCAACGTGAAGTGCTCCTCAACCCACTCCACTGCTCCAATTTTCCGCAGCTGGTCTTTCCATTCACTAATCCTCTCCACGTTTTCCTCCTTAAATTCTTGTTCGCGCCCGGCATCTTTCCAAAAGCTCAGAACGATGGCTACCTCCATAGCTTTCTGGTTTCTGGGTTGGTTACCACTCAGCCATCCTTTAAGGTGATTTCGTCTGTAAGGCCACAAGCCGAAACTTATGCCACCTCTGACAGCGGGGACATTAGAGCTCTTGAAGTCTTGGCGTTGCTTAGCAGTAACGGGCTCAGGGAAGTAAACAGAAGTGACCACACTATACGGCACAAGAAAGCGACAAATTTTGGACTCGTTCGCGAAAGAAAGTTGCTGAATAGCGGGCGTCGTAGCAAGTGATAGACCTTTGATCAACGTGCTGTACGCGTCTGAACGCTCAAATTGGGCAAGTTCAGCACGGGAGTTCCACTCTAGAGAGATGGTCAGTTAGGGCTGGCTCTGCAAATGTTAGAGGCTTGTGGATTAGAGCAGCGTACGACTGAGGAGGAGCACTTCATCTAGGTTCTCAAGCTTTCGTCCCCATACGCTATCACGGTGCCCTGGCGACTGTAGCATAGGTCGTAGAACTTTTATCCAGCGCCTTCCTCGGTCAGAGTCATCATCTATGTCGGTGATGTCTTCAGATATGGGAATTGAAGTTCTGATCATTGTCCACACGGGTGAATGCTCGTCTCCTTCCATATGTGGCAGATCGCAGTCAAAAGGAGAGAAGATACGATGAGCCGAACGGAGGATGACTGCCTAACGGGGGCATGAGGCTATATAAGTGCAAGGGAGTCATGGCTGGCGTCGCTACATGTCACGTGGACCGCATGTTCGGGATCGGCTTTCCGGTACAAGAGTGTGGGCCCTCAGACACCTGAGGGTCGCCCGGTCGGTAACGCAGTCGCGCCTGGCTTTGCCAGACGCCGAGTACTGGGTTGTATGGCAAAGCTTTCTAATAGAAGCTTAGGTATATTACGACTTGAGCCAAGGCAGTAGAGCGACGTTATTCGACTTGTAACTCTACCTGGCCAGTTTTGCTGTTGCAAAGCTCTGACCAACCGTGTTTTTCACGTGATACGCTAAAAACAGGGTTCTGGTGTAACGTTTATTAAGATGATACCGTTGAAGCCTTGAAGGCTTCTTATTGATTCCAATGGAGCTTCTCGTATTAGCTGACATTGGATGATAGCGCATTAATTATCGGTGTGCAAAGAATGTCAGGGGTCTGCGTAATCCTTATAACCTATCTAGCTGATGTATTTGTCCTCGCCAGCGCCTTAACATGAAACAAACGTAGTTACCTCAACAAACCAACCATTCAGACTCCACCGAACCTCAACATGAATGCGGAAACAACGCAGCAGGGCTGATAAGCTCTAATCAATTGCCATCTTTCCTGCTCACACCGTGAACAGTCCGTCACAACCAAGAGCTCCCAACATCCCGCAATCTCCTCGTCTGCCCGTCATCCAAGATGCCGTCCCTCTCCTCCCCTCATACATCCTCATCCTACCCCACAACCTCCACGCCCACCACCAGGAAACCCAGCCAGTCCGCCCTCGCCGCAACAGAAAAAGCCCGTCTCACCGACGCCGAAAAGAAACACAATCACATCGCCTCTGAGCACAAACGCCGCGAAGCGATACGGCAAGGTTTCGACAGATTAGCAGAAAGCGTGCCGAAGATGCAGGGGCAGGGAAGGAGCGAGGCGATTATGTTGCAGGCTGCGACGACGTTTCTGAGGGAGCAGATTAGGGAGAGGGAGAGATTGGTGGAGGAGTGTAGAAGGAGGGGAGTGGACGTGCCGGAGGAGCTGGATTTGGACGCCTTAGCGGAAGAGTGGCGTGGTGGGTTTGGGATAGGGGATGTGGGGCAGGTTGAGGATAGTGAGAGGAGAGGGAGGAATGGGGAGGAGAAGGACCGAGGTGGGGACGGTAGGGTGAAGAGGGAGGGTAATGCGGCTATGGGTTGACGGGCAGATTTCGCGAGCAGTCTACAAACTGTTCTAGCAATCTACTGCTCGATACATCAGCGGGAAAGATATAGGTTTAGGAGAAGATTTTGCTACGTATGGAAGCGTGCAAATGCAAGCACTCCGAAGTGTGCAGAGCCGGGGTCTAAAAATGATGCAGAAGCGGTGAAGGATATCCGGTACATGTCTAGAGCGGAGCTCATGTTCCAAGTGACACGCCAACGACATTTCTTGAAGAAGATTATGGACGGGTGGTGCGAGACTGCAAGCAAGTATAAGGTCTTGCTGGCTGGTTCAAGCTGAACGTACACATTATGAACGCCGAACAGGGGAGAAGCTGTTGTTGAAGCCTTCGAAAGTTTGGTGTGTTGCATGAGAAGCATGGATGGAATCCTTCCCAGAGCTGAAGACAAGTGGCAGTTCAAGAGTGAATGATATTCCAGAATGCAAGCAGATAAGCCTGTGAGGCTAAGAAGTTCATAGGTGTGTCTAGGATATGGCTTACTTAAACGCACACAAACTCAAGGTTTTGACTCTGTACGTGTAAGTGTGCTCGAGCTAAGGGTGGCGAGAAAAGATTGTTCGGCTGGCTGGATCAGTTGAGATATGATCTAATCGATGCGGCACCTCCAGGTCACCTTCTGATCACTTCTTCACTAGCCAACTCTGCACGTCAAGTCAACGAATCCGCCAAGCATTCATTTGTGGATGAAAGGTGCGGCTTCAAACCTGCATGAAGTTGTCCCATCCACTATTGCGTAAAAACTCACTTCACAGAGTTCACTCGCAGCTAAATCTCCGGCGTCACAATTGACTCACCGCAACAGTCCGTCTAAGTCTCCTATCATCAAAGCTCAATTTGATCCTGCAGCTGCAACTGCACGTTCTGTCTCCATGCCGAAGCGTGCGCACTCCGAAGACTCTCACGCCGAAGACTCAAATGTCGAAAACCCGTCCCCACCAAGGTCAATCTCCAGGACTCAACTAGAACGTGTAGTTGGGTCAAGCTCTCTCGAGAGGAGCCAGAGTGGAGGAATAGGTCCGAAGAGGTTGAAGCTGTAAGCAGTCCCTTGACGGTTTGCCTCAGAGAAAAGCTAATGTCGTAGCAGGATGCATGGAGATGTCATCCATGTTGTGGTGGGCACTGATAGCTTAAGCAGAACTTGGCTTTTGCACAAAGAACTCCTCCGCACGTTCTCGTCGTATTTTAGGGCCATGATAGATGGGCAGTGGCTGGAGGCAGTACATCGACGAATAGAGCTACCCGCCGAAGATCCCGATTTGTTCGAATTCGTTATCGAGTGGCTTTATACCGGCAGCTATGCGTACCCAACGGACCTGGACGGGTTCATCAAAGCTGTTGACGAGAGGCCAAGCGAGAGCGTATGGTTGCTGGCTGACAGACTGGGAATGCCGGGTCTCATGAACAAGGCGATGAATCAGCTGATGCTGATCTATAAGCCTTACGAATGTGCGAAACCATTCGATGCAGAGCAGATCCGCTACGTTTGGCAACATACCATCCCTACTTCAAACTTGCGGAGGTTTTACATTGCAGCCATGACACACTATCGCTGGTCACCCCAGATTGATGCAGACGAAGACGGGATCAACCAGTTGTGGCAGGATGGTGGCGAGATAGCCTACGACCTGCTAAGCTGCTTTTTTGGTTCTGCACGGTTCAAGGAATTAGCAGACCCCTTTAAGCGGCCGGAATCGTTCTTCGAGCCCATTCCATCGGAGTAGCACTAAATCACCACACACGGACCTTTGCTTCGCCGTCGATCTCACAGAACAGCAGTATCAGAAGGATGGTGCACATCCTCGCCGCTAGCTCACGGCCTACTTGAGGACGGCTCTTCGTAAAACGGGCGGCTGTGGTGACAGGAACTTCCAAAGGTACGCTCGTGAACCACACAAAATGGTTATAAGCTTCTCTGCTGACTTAGCTGCTGGGCGCAGGTTGTGTGGCATACAGCCTACTTCTCGACGACTGCAGAGGCTTGCGCAGACGCGGTACAGCTTGCACTCACCGAATCTCGCGTGCAGCACAACGAAGCACAAGTGCGAATCGCTTTTGGGTCCAAGGAGAAGCGTGCGAGACAAACTGGAGATGGCTTTGTGGAACATTCAGCTGGCGTGACCGATGCTCAAAACCAAAATGTGGACCATGATTGTGCTGATTTGCTATATCTTCGGAAGATTGATTGTTGAAGAGTTAGGGCTTATGAGAGCTGTGATATTGCTTTTACACTGCGATTTGTTGTTACTCGAACAGAAGTATCTACATACACGTCTAGCCATATCCACTCTCCAAGCTGTGAAACAATGAAATGAGCTCGTTCGGCGAGAGCCGTGCAGATAAACCACCATTGCCATGCGTCTCCAGCCCACGAATTCGTAAATCGCATTTCACCAAACCTACATTGGGCTGGCCGGAAAAATCTACATCGAGGGTACCTTCACGAACATTACGCGGCCCAACGCAAATAATGAAGTTGTACCTTTTCTGCTTCGCTTCTGCAATCTTCTTACTCAATGATCGTGGCGAGAAATCCGTGTCTACAATGAACGAAGGCTCATTCAGGGGAATGGCTCTGAACTCCCTAGTAAATGGGGTATCCCACAACTTCTGACCGGAAACCTCCTTGCGAGCCGCGCTGGCATAGGAGAGGATTGTAGGATCATCGTTTACAGTGAGTATGATCGCTTGGCGCGGACTCAGCCAGAATGGCCAGCGACCGTCGTAGTGCTCGATCAAGAGCGCCAGGAAGCGCTCCACTGACCCTAGAATGGCGCGGTGGATGATAACAGGAGTTACTAGTCCACTTTTCTCCAGCAGCGTGGCGTCTTCGGTGACTTGACCTTGGCGCTCCAGGTCAGGTGCCGGTGCCTGATACTCCAAGCCGAAACGCTGCGGGAGTTGAAAGTCGAGTTGGATGGTGGCAGTCTGGTGTTCTTTGCCATCCGAGTCTTTCAGTATGATATCGATCTTCGGACCATAGAACGCTCCATCACCTTCACTGATACTCCACTCCCTCTCGCTAGAATCAAGAGCATCCTTTAGTTGCTTCTCCGCACGATCCCACTCCTCAATTGTCCCTATGTAATGGTCCTTCGGTCGCGTTGAAAGCACAAGCTTATACGGGCCCAGCCCAAACGTGCCATACACCAGCTTCACAAAAGCCAACGTGCTGGATATCTCCTCCGCGATCTGACTCGGCCGACAGAAGATATGCCCATCATCTTGATGAAACCGTCTTACGCGCGTCAACCCGCTCAGCCCACCCGAAACCTCGTTCCTATGCAGCGGGCTAAAATCCGCATACCGTATCGGCAGGTCTCTATAGCTCCTCCTCTCACTCGCAAACAGCAGACAATGCCCCGGACAGTTCATCGGCTTCAGGCCAAACTCCTCATCTTCGCCTATCTGCGCGTTTTCAGCTGTTCCTGTGGCTCCCCGGCCGCGCACCTCGAACATGTCCTCTGCGTAGTTGTCCCAGTGGCCGGAGGTCTGCCATAGCGACTTTTTGTATATGGTGGGGGTAATGACTTCGCGGAAGCCGAAGGTGGTGTATTGGGCGCGGAGGAAGGCGGTGAGTTTGTTGAAGATGTGGGCGCCGTTGGGGAGGAAGAGTGGTGAGCCGGGGCTGTAGGGGGAGGTGGTCAAGAGGGATTGGGATACTGCGAGGGTGCGGTGGTCGGCAGGAGGACGAGGAAGGTTTGGTGTAGTCGGGTTCAGCTTGGTTGGGGCATTCTGAGGCGCGCCGCAGGAGCACGCGCGATCAAACCGAGTAAAACCTGGAGTGATGTATGGCTTTTGTCGTCTTAGGCGGGTGGAAGTCCTGCAGTTGGGGAGAAGCCGGCGGTGCATCGGGAGCCTCGAGGTGTGAAGGAGACGATGACGTCGTTTCCATTCGCGCGTCTCGACGCGACCAACTAGATCACTCTCACTCCCACTTTCTTTGGATATTCAGACCAACACCTTCTGACCCGTTAACTTACACATCTCCAGCCTGAAGACCTAGTATTGACCTATTTGCAATCACTCAAGCCATCAATAAGATTCTGCCTAGCGAGTACATAAGGCAAACTGTTATTGCCAATTGCTGGACGACTTTATACAAACTGTGCACCTACGACTACCTGGAACCTCATCCTCCGTTCCGTGAGAGACACTCTTATAAGATTTAGTACAACCGCATCACAGAGGATCGTACTCCTGTATTCCGGATGAAGCGCAGCCTCCAGCGCTCGCGGCATGAGCTGGGAGAATCTTGGGTTATCGAGGGCCGTGACGATGAGGGCGGTGTAACCACTAGTTCGAGGGACCACGAGAACAACCGAGTAGAGACGATTGCTGAAGATCCAACCTATGCGGAAGACTCGGAAGACGAGCCGGACACTTACAGTTCACGTTTGCGGACCCGCCGAACGTCGCCGCGGAAAGTTATCAGCAAGCAGGAGACCGATGTGGTAGATTCAAGTGCTGCGCGGACACCTATGTCATCAAGGCTAAGGCGATCACCGAGGCAAGCAGTACAAACTACCGCTATAGAGCCGGAACTCGTCTATCCGTCAATACCCCACGATCAAGTTGAGAGTTCGTGGGACACCGGACGAAGTGCAGAAACTCTTCCCTCAAGACCTGCCCCTGTACCTGGTAGCAATCATACACGCTCCTCCACAAGAAACAGCGTTCATACTACAAATACCGCCCAAACATCGCTTGCAGAACGTTACACGCGTGACAGTCCATCAAGGCAGAAGGCCCCCGTCAGCAAAGGCTCGTATTCCAGCGAAGAGAATGAAATCCTAGGCACACTATGGAATAGTTTGTTCTCGCCAGTGTTAAAATTCTTCTTCTCCATCTTTACACGGGCTCTGCACGCTCTTAAGGCACCCCTTGCATACGGACTTGCAATATGGATGCTTTTTGGCTTGATGGTCATGACAAGAAACCTGGTTACCTCGTCAGTATCCAGTGCACTCTCTCCCATCTGTCGAGTTCCTGGTGCCTCGTATCTCGACCTCCCCTTTTGCAAATACAGTCAACCTGCGGCTCCAGTCGAGTTCGATCAATTAATAACGGTTCAAGCAGCCTTTGAAGATGTTCTTACCGCGTCTGCTGGTGGAGCTTCACTTCCTCTGGACATGAAGCGCAGCGAAGCCTCGATTCGAGATCTCAAACATGTCGTCAAGTTTTCGCACTTGCCATCTCGCAACGAGCTCGTGTTCGAGTTCACCGGATTCATCGACACGGCGCGCCAAGCCTCTGCGGATCTGACTCGCTTCAATTCCAGGATTGGTCGCGCTGTGGATCACATATTGAGCACTAACCGCTGGACGCTCCAAGTGTTGGATGGAGTGGCCGAGGAAGAGGCCTCACGTGGGTCGATAACGGCCTTCGTTGCTGACAACATCCTAGCTCCTTTCCAGCCTGTGCGTGTAACCGAGCATATCGTTCTCGAGCAGTACCTCAGGCACACTCATGCAATTGAAGAGTATATCGCCGAGCTGATAGTGGAAGCCCAAGCTCTGCTGGGTATCTTGCAGAACCTGGACGGCAGGCTAGACGTCATTGCAGATATTGCAGCAAGAGATGGGTTTACCACTCAGGGCAACCGTGATGAGCTGTTAGCAACTCTGTGGACCAAGCTTGGCGGCAACCGGTCCTCTGTCAACAAGCTCAACGAGCAATTACAGCTGCTGAAGCAAGTAGGACACTATCGCAAAATGGCATGGGCGCACGTCAGCGGTACGATACTGAAATTGCAATCAATTGCGGCAGGTCTTGAGGATTTACGTGAGCGAGTTGCTGCCCCGGAGGTGGTGGGCGTTAGGGATGATGTTCCTCTGAAGCTGCACATTGAGAATATTAGACTTGGAGTCGAGAGATTGGAAGCGCAAAGATTGGAGTCGCGGAAGTTGGAAGGAGATAACTATCAAAGGATTATGGATAGAAGCAACGGCATTGTTAAAGACCGGATGATTGATGGAGTTAGGACAGTGACCATCGCTGCCGGATGATAGCATGCATAGATTGGAGGCGGCTTTAGCAGTCAGCATCTATAGATGTTGGAAGATGCTTGCGTTTCTGGATAAAGCTACTACACAAAGTCTCTGCCAAACCAGTAGTTTGCATGGGAGGAGTCTTTGACTGGTTACGACTTGATGATCAGCGACAATATAGCTTGTTCTGGAGGTGAAGCAATTACTCGCGAGAGTAAAGCACCCTCTTGTTCTGCGTATACCTGCAAAGGGTGACGTCCTTAATGTTCAATTTACAGTAAAGCCACGGACAACCCAAGGCGCCCAGGAGAACAACAGGAGACGGTTCCCACGCAAATTGCAGGTGAAGAAATGGATAATCACTGCCCCACTGGACTGGCACCATTAGGAATCAAATCTAAGTTAACATGGAACATCCAACCTGTTCACGGGTATCTCCAAAGCGCTGACCCACCTGCATACTTGACTCAAAGAGTGCCTGACGGCCCTTTTTTCGGAGTCATCGGTGCTTTCCAACCTAGCCGTAAGTAGAGAGCAGATTTGTTTGGGTCTCTTTTGCCATGTTATGCGGGGATTATGGGCGCGGGCAGGCCTAAGCACCGTTGTCCCGCCACGGCATGCTAGAGGGTCGAAAAAGCTACCCTTGGCCTGATGCGTCATTTGTTAAGCTGCAAATGATTCATGGAACCAAAGTGAGACATGGTCAATTGCTTGCTCCACTCAAGCTTACTACACTGTACCTTCCTGAATCAGCATGTATGAGTACAGACTTACCTCGATATGTGAAACGCTCTCGGAGCTGTGCCATAACAACTGTTGTCGCAGCATCAAATGGCAGTTGATACAGTAGCTAGCTGCACCCCGCATGCTTCCCCGTAGGCCTCCGCAGATCAACCCCAGATTGCAGCTGTAGCCGAGTGGGTCATGGCGACGAAAGTGGATCTGGTGCCTGATCCGATTCGCTAAATTCATGTGGGGAAGCTGGGGAACGTTCGTCAGTCATGGTAGCCCAGCTGCGGGAGAGTTTCTGACCCTAGCAACTACTGTAGTGCCAAGCTACCCAGTACCCATAACTTTTTCCATGATGCTCGAAGCGGTGCAAGCTTCAGCATGGCCTGGTGCCCTAGCTTTGGGCTCTTCACTATGTAATCAAACAACAACAATAACACCGGTCTCCCGGTACTTAGAGCCGGATATCCCTCCCTGGCTTCCATCTTTTGTGCGCTCTGTCTTAGACTTTGCGCTTCCCTCTCACACAGGACTCGGTCTTCGTGCGACTGAGCCTCACTTTCTTTCACTGTGCGATCACGGCCTCGGTGATATCGAGCACTTCCTCAATATGGCGCCTGCTATCCTGAGGGTAGCTCTATGCTCCCTCCTGTGTTATGGCTTGGCACAAGGGCAAACGAGCGGGAGCAGCAGCACAAACCCGGCGAACGGGCTTGTGTCAACAGTAGCATCAACTCCTACTCAAACAACAATAACAACCACAATTGGCGGCGTGCAAACCACCTACACGCCACAATTCACTATCCCAGCCGCAGCTCAGAATGGCATGCAAGTGCTTCCTAACATCTTCGACCCGCAAGCGGTCAATCCTCAAGCTGTGTGCCCTGGCTACACGGCTTCCAACGTGGCGCGAAGCGCGTATGGCTTTTCAGCTACGTTGTCGCTTGCTGGCGCTGCTTGCAATGTGTATGGAACAGACATTGAGACGTTGATTCTGACGGTGCAATACCAAAATGCGAACCGTCTTTCTGTCAACATTGTTCCAGCAGATGTTACAAGTGTAAGTATTGTTAGTGAATTCAGATTGAGCTTCCCCACTGTCCAGAATGACTCCTGCGCTCACACTGGCTCCTAAACTCTACCCGATAATGCATGCTTACATCGACTAGGCTAGTCCCAACTATACTCAGTACATACTTCCGGAGTACCTTGTCCCTCGCGGCACTCTTGATGCGAACGCGGGCATGACGGCGCAGAGCAACGACCTCCAATTTAGTTGGAGCAACGACCCGACTTTCTCGTTCACCGTCTTGCGTAAGTCGACCGGTGACGTACTCTTCGATACGTCGGGTACGAAACTTGTCTTCGAGAACCAATTCCTGGAGTTCGTTACCGCTATGCCTGCAGAATATAACCTTTACGGTTTGGGCGAGCATATCCATGCTCTGAGGCTTGGCAACAACTACACCGCAACCCTCTACAATGCAGACGTAGGCGATCCAATCGACTACAATCTCTACGGATCGCATCCGATCTATATTGACACGAGGTATTTCGAGACCGACCCAACTACTGGTGAGATGACCTACGCGGCCGGTGATCAGATCAGTGCTACCAACGACTACACCTCTTACTCTCATGGCGCCTTTCTCCGCAATGCTCACGGACAAGAGGTATTACTTCGCCCGGACAATGTCACCTGGCGAACCATTGGCGGAAGCATCGACCTGTACTTCTTCGATGGGCCAACACAGCAGGACGTCATCAAAAATTATCAAGATGTTATTGGCTACCCAGTCATGCAGCAATATTTTGGCTTCGGCTACCACCAATGCCGCTGGGGCTACAAGAACCTGTCTGAGCTTCAAGACGTTGTTGCGAATTTCCGCAACTTCGACATCCCACTAGAGACCATCTGGACAGATATTGATTATATGTTCCAGTACCGGGATTTTACCAACGATAACAATACATATCCGCTGGCAGAAACTTCGGCATTTTTCCAACAACTTCACGACAACTACCAGCATTATGTACCAATCGTTGACTCAGCCATCTACGACCCGGATCCTACCAACGCTAGCGATGCATATGCTACTTTCAACCGCGGAAACGCGACTGATTCCTTCATGATGAATCCGGACCTAAGCCAGTATATCGGTGCTGTCTGGCCCGGTTATACCGTCTTCCCTGACTGGCTTTCACCCGGTGCCAATGAATGGTGGTCTAACGAGATGGTCACCTGGCATAACACCGGTTTTACGTATGATGGTATCTGGATCGACATGTCTGAAGTGTCCTCATTCTGTGTGGGCAGCTGTGGCACAGGTAATCTTACCATGAATCCGGTACACCCGCCATTTGGCCTTCCAGGAGAGCCAGGAAACATTGTAACCGACTATCCTGAGTCCTTCAATGTCACCAACTCGACAGAGGCTGCTTCAGTATCAGCATTCATAGCCAGCACCTCGGCGGCTTCGGCGGCTTCGGCATCCGCTGCCGCCGCCACTGCTACCGGCGCTAGCTCGTCAACGTCAAGTTCATACTACCGTACCACGCCCACGCCGGGCGTCCGAAACATCAACTGGCCACCCTATACTATCAACCACGTTCAAGGTGACCTTGCTGTGCACGCAGTTTCACCTAACGCTACCCATCATGACGCCTACCACACCCAAGAGTACGACGTACATAACTTGTTTGGCCACCAGATACTGAACGCTACTTACCATGCTCTACTGAATGTCTTCCCTGGCAAGACACCGTTCATCATTGGTCGTTCTACCTTTGCGGGTAGCGGTACTGTTGCTGGTCACTGGGGTGGCGATAATGCATCTCGCTGGGCATACGTAAGTTCTCCTACCCTGCGTCAGGAAGTCCAGACTGACTTTATTAGATGTTCTTCTCGATCCCACAAGCCTTACAATTCTCTATCTTTTCGATACCCATGTTCGGAGTGGACGTAGGTATTCAGCGTTTTACTCAATAGATCCTTAGCTAATTACCTCTCCAGACTTGCGGCTTCAACGGCAACACGGATGAGGAGCTTTGCAACCGATGGATGCAGCTCTCAGCCTTCTTCCCATTCTACCGGAACCACAATGTTCTCTCTGCGATTCCGCAGGAGCCATACCGTAAGTCTTGAATCTGTCTGATCGAAAATCTGGACATACGGCTGACTCACTGTCTCTCAGGCTGGGCATCCGTCATCGACGCTACTAAGACCGCAATAAACATTCGCTACCAGCTTCTTCCATACATGTACACACTCTTCCATCTCGCCCACACCACAGGCTCCACCGTCATGCGCGCCTTGGCCTGGGAGTTCCCCAACGAACCTTGGCTCGCAGGCGCTGACCGGCAATTCATGCTCGGCCCTTCAATCCTCGTCACGCCCGTCCTAGAGCCTCAAGCGTCCACCGTCAACGGCGTCTTCCCCGGCGCTGGCAAAGGCACAGTCTGGTACGACTGGTACACGCAAGAAGCCGTCACCGCCGGCGCAGGCGAGAACGTAACTATCGCCGCCCCGCTCGGCCACATCCCGGTGTACGTCCGCGGCGGCAGCGTCCTCCCACTGCAGCAACCCGGCTATACCACCACCGAATCCCGCCGTAACCCGTGGTCCGTTCTCGCAGCTTTGGACCTCGAGGGTTCCGCCACCGGGCAATTGTACCTCGATGACGGCGAGAGCTTGGTGCCCAACGCGACGCTCTTCGTTGACTTCACCGTCACGAATAACGCGCTTTATGCGTCTGGAAGCGGAGCGTTCCAGGATACTAACCCGCTTTCGAATATCACGATCCTTGGTATGTCGTGTGCGCCTAATTTTGGAAGTATCACGTTGAATGGCACGCCGTTGTCGTCGGGTTGCGTTGCGTATAATGGCACTAATGGCGCGATGTACATTACTGGGTTGGAGAGCGCGACGTCCGCTGGCGCCTGGAGCAGTGATTGGGTGCTCCGGTGGGGGTGAAGTTACGTAATGTAAAGTTTATGTGGCAGTGAGGAGGAGGAAAATTTGGAAAATGGAAGTTACGATAAGATGAGGCAGATGAAAACACCGCGGATAATCTTATATTAGTACTCAGGCCAGCCAGGAGCAAATCATTCGCGTAATTTGAGTGTGGTAATACCATGTATCAAATCATCGAGGATTCGCTTGTATAAAATTGCATGTAACAGGTAGTACTCAGCCTCAGGGCGAGATGATATCACTCATGGGACATGTTATCCACTGCGTTCGTTGTCATGGGGCATTTCATCTACTGGGGCCGCTCTGGACAGACGGGCGTCCTCCTGAGAAGTAGACACCTACTTTGTCCCGAAGCTAGCAGAGCTGAAGCTTCGGGGGCGCGATTGCACTACCAACGTGCATCAACTTCATAACACGAGCGACCTCCCGAGCGGTTTATGGATCGCTTTGAGGAGGCTCCCGTCCAGCTCGCCAACCGAACAGTCGAGGAAAACGGTTTCTGAATTCAGCCCGGCTTGAAGCAGGTGCCTCTGGATAGCACCACTATCCATGCCATACGTTAACTGGTCAAGTGTACCACTATATCGACTTAGCAAGGCGACGAGACGTTTCTGTGCCAATAGGCTTTGAAGGGTAGCTAGTTTTCCTCTATCGAGCGGAAAGAGGTGCAGACAGCGCGCTATAATCTGGCGTATAGTCATGTGGTAGTTGATGAAGGTATGAAGGACAGCCTCGCCAGATAACCGCCTTGTTGAGACCTCGGAAGGAATAATGAGACCTTCAGCTAATGGCAAGAACTCCGTGTCGATTACCCATACGTTGTCACTCTTGAGACTCCATGCGTTCTTCAGCCAAAGAAGTGACTGCTATTCAGCCCTTGAAAGGCGGGGGAAAGAGTTGATGTAAGCTTCTAGGGGCTCTAGTTGTGAAGGTATGTCTAGTGGGATCTTTGACGGCGCCATCTTTGACGGTTTCGGTCTCGATGATAATGGATAGGTTGGCGCCTTGTCCTAGGCGGTGTGATATTCGCATCTAACCGAGTTAGGTAGAGGTCTGAGGTTGCAATCGCGGTACGCGCAATAGGATAAGAGGCCGTCCACATTCGGTACAGCCGCATCAGTGGTTGGCCCGCTTAAGCGACTACTGGTTAGTTCTGGCATGAAGAACTCCGCGCATGGAGCATAACAAAGGGGTAGCGTTGGATGATCATCGCCAACGCAAAACTCGAGGTATAAATTTGTATTGTCTAGAAGGTGTTGCGACGGACATAGTACAGAGACATTTTTCCTATTTACTGAGCCTAGACAAGGCGTTCCAATCCCATAAAGTTCAGTGCTCTTGCATGCTGTCCATATATTCTGGTTGTATTGTAGTGGAAGAACTTTGCGTTCGAGCGTTGGGTCGAGCTGGAATGAGTAATGACGTGCAGTCATTCTCTCATAAATAATTGGTGTTGTGGCGAGAAGGGAAGAGGCCTGGTTGCCCGTGAACACCACGTCATCCATATTGATCATATCGAATAGTCCTGGATCTGGCGCTTCCCCGAAGATATTATTGGCACTGGTGGTACAGATCTTTCGGACATACTGAACGCTCCTGGCTTTCCAAACAAAGGCGCCGAAGGTCTAGATCCGGGTATGGAGTTGGATACCAGTAATTGTTTCATTCGCTTTGACCTTAAGGTAAGATGCGAAGTGCTATATATCATTATAGCAACGCGAGATATAGGCACCATATTCAGAGAACGGCATGATATTTGCAAGTGTTTTGATATCTGTAACCATGAGGATATTTGATTGATCGAATATCGTAGAGAGTTACTAGATAGTTGTTGGCAGGAACCAACCAGCCTGCGCATTGAGATGGAAGGGAGGCTCGTAGTTGAAAGAGCGGGGTCCCCTGATGAATAATTGCGTTGAGACTAGGTAACACTCCCCCGAACCGTGTCTGATAAAGATAGCCGTAAGGCCACGAGCCTCCTGCTTTGGGAACATAGAGTTTATGTGAGGAAAGTAGGCAGGTTGAGGTCCTGGATCGATGAAGACTGGGATGGCGGTGTCCACCTGATATAAGGTTAGTATACGAAAGTAGTTGAGAAGCCGATAGAGTTACTTCTGGGAGGCAACCTATACAACGAGATATGTAATCCATCATCTCCCAAATGGTAAGTTTGACGATATCAGAGGCAACAGCTAGCGCAAATCCTTTTCCATGGTAATATGGCAGAGAAGGCACGGGTTTCCTAATCCACACCGTGTTGCGATATTTCTCGGTTATAAGATACGTCATGGAGTAGTATCTTATTGTCATCATATCGTATAGTGACTTAGATATATCGTGAATGAGCGATGGATTGTCCGGGAGGTCAAACTTGTATCCAAACACGACTGGCTGGTCGCGTTTGAAACGGTCGGCAAGAGTATCGTACATGAGTTCAGTGATGGTTGAATACCTTTCCGAAAGAGGGCATAGTGCAAACCGTACAGTAAATTAGTCGGTCTTTTCCCGACATATGAATGCCTCCAACTCTTGTGTATCTGTCTCGATGACCATTCTAAAATGTTCCATAATGGTTGCGTCAGGGAAGACATCGTGACAGAATAGACAAGTGAGACCGTATAGATGGTCGTCAGGAGCACCAGGATGAGGTTTAAGATCAGCAAACCCGAGGTGGTCATAGATATCATTGAGTGGAATTTTCCCGTTGTAGGCGAACATGGTGGGGTCCCAACTGATTCCGAGGAATGGGAACGGATGTCGCCACTCGAATATCTTGTTATCGGTGATAAAGGCGCTCTGCACCCTGAAGAACGACTGGTTTAGACCTGGAAAGTCCGCTGTGTTCCGTTTACGAGGGCCGACACCTTTATGAACGTAACCGGGGCGTACAGCGGAGGTACCGACATAGGGCTGGTTGTTCTCATCGTTATTATAATCATTAGGTGAACTGGTAAAAGTGATAGGAGGCATATTAGGCAGAGGAAAACGAAAGTAACTGCGGCGTGGTTGTCGTCGCCGGTGTCAATGTCGTTGGACCGGGTTTCGATACTTAAATGCGTGTAAGTATATATAATCAGCCAATATAAGGAAGAAGTAACTGACTAGTAGTAGAAAGTAAGGTCGTTAGACTTTCTTGGAGTGCAAGTGTCTGCTAGACGACAAGAGAGAAGTAATAAAGTCTGTTCGTCCAATCTACGTGTCGCCGGCAAGCAATTAAGGTAGTTGTAAATATAGCGTTGGAGATAATCATAATCTGAGGAGAGAGCAGCAAGATGTGAGTAATAACTCGGAAGAGGATTTGAGAGCCGGAAAGTAAGTGAGGAAACATTAATGGTAATAACTCGGAAGAGGGTTTAAGAGTCGGAAAGTGAGTGAGGGAAACACTAACTGTTTACAAATAGATAGCCCGTGTCTTACACTCTACGAGGATATACTAGAACAGGTTTAGTACGTATAGTATGTTAAGCCATGACCTTGCCCCGTCTTTATAGAATTAAGTTAACGGCGCTGATTATTCAATGGTCAAAAGGTCTCTCTTTTTGGCGGGCACCACCACGAAATCGAATCTAACGCATTTCACCTACACCGAAGTATGACGCTTTGAATAGTTATTTGGCCTGCCATTAAATACCGTCCAGCACTGTCCGACTAACCTGTACCACTTATAATACACCTTATCTGATGGCCAGCTTACCAGGGCACCCGATGCTGACCTTGATGCTACTTCGACCCTGTTCCTAATCCCTCCGCGCATCCTTTTCTCGGTCCTGATCCTTATACTGCTCCGGACTCTTTTCCTGATCCTTCTCGCGAGCTCGCTCCTGACGGTACTGTATTCCTTCGGCCCAATCCATCGAACTTCCTTTTGGATTGTTGGGATCCACCAAGAGGGCTTGAACCCACGTCTCATACATCCTTTTCCCGCTTCAATGTTCTAGCCACAGTTTTGTGCTCTAGGGTAGCTCTTCCGCGCCTCTATCTAGGGGGGCTTAAGTGTTCATACCACCCTGCGCCTCTATATTACTTATACTAATTGATACTTGGAAAATGTCGGAAGAAATAGAAACCTCCTAGACTAAAAGCTTAATATAAAGAAAAATAGGGAGCGGCTTAAACCTATTCTAGAAGCAGCTGCAATACAGGCTCACCAACACTACTTGGCGTACGTGCGCATGCAGATTATCTTGCTCGGATTTCCTGCAGCTTACAAGCGACTATTGATAATCCATTTCGGCCGTAGATGCACTGGGCCCGTCATAGCGCGGCGGTGACCCGCCCATTTCGCGCTCCTTAGGGTCAGCAATCCCACAGTATATCGAGGATCTCGTGAAGGCGTCCAATAAACAAGACTTGAGAGTGCTCGGGAAAGTTGGTCTCGATCACCAGATCGCTATCATCCTTGTGGCAGGATTCTGCGAGACGGCCTACAACTTCGCGGACCTGACGCGGAAGCTACGTTCAGTGTTTGTATGCTGGGCCCGATCCACACAATCTTCGTAAATTGTGGAGCTGATATTACAACAGTATTTTCTTGTCTGTGATAGTCCACGCGTACACCTACGTACACGCATGTGCGTGCATGTGCTGGCCTGTTAGTGATACCTAATTGGTCCCGATTGGCCTCAGTACCAATGGGCCCCATTCGCCCTAGGCTAACATCTTTAATATAAATACGAGACCATTCCCTACTGTTGTGAGGTATCCTTTTCGTAAGCACCTAAACCTTTCTGAACCGCAAGCCAACTAATCACTTCCATTCAATCAATCTATTCAATCCAATCCGACCGTCTATCTACCATGCATCTCCTCACGATATTCTTTGCGACAATGATCGCCATGGTTGCCGCTGTGCCTACTAACGATCTACCCACCAACGATCTGGAGGAAAGGAGCCCTCCGTGCTGTAGTAGACATCCGCCAAAAGATTGTGGAGGTAGTGGTCTATGCTGCATTGGTGCAACATGGGCGACTCATTGTGCGCCACCTAATGGCCATTGTGAGATTTGCCTAACCGTTGTAAGTAATCAAAGACTTGGCACGACCAATACAATAATCAGAGCTGAAGACTAATCTACGTCTAACGGCGCGACAGTGTTGAGGTGCATAGCTCGAGAAAAATCATGTAAATGGAATTTTCGGATCACTCTTACATGTTAGAGAAATATTCCACTTTCATGAACGAAGTCAACCATTTCTAATACCTCTATAGGAATTTTCAGGCGGGGGGGAAGAGCAAACGTTGATATTTTAATTGAAGTCTTGGTATGGTTTTCCTACTGGGTTTTTCCATTATCTTTTATGCAAATGCAGAGACTAGTTAGTCATTAATATTATGAAAGTAAGCTTGATGTTTATTATTGAATCGAGTGAAACATGATGTGATGCAAGCTGCTAGTTACCTTCTAGACCTTTCGGTTAGGGTTACTACATATCATAAAATATAGTTGTTTCATGTGACATAATAGATAAGTCGCGTTCCAGAAAGTAGAAATTTGTCTCATAGTTACGTAGTGAGTACCGAGTATACTCTCGCGATTCTTAAAGATTCCAACGAGAGGATCGGCTAGCAAGTAAAAGATTTGCGGAAGACCGAAGGAAATCGGGATGTCGAGTATTACCAGTTTTTGGGCAGTCAAAAACCATACGAGTCAAGACATCTAAGCCCTCGGATTTAACTCAAACACGGAGGAAGCACCAATCGGCGTCTGATAGAGCGGCCGCTAAACCCCGGACTTTATCGCATGTCCCTAAACGGTGACTATATACCCTGTGACTTCATCTTACATTTTGCTGTACACAAGTATAGTACATACCGAATCAAAGACAAGATTCCCGGGAGAATTTTGTCGAGACTCGAGGGTAAATCCTTCTTACTCGAGGAAAGCACTTCACGGCCACTCTGTAATTGTGTGCGAAGAGGCAGAAGTCGAGCCAGAAAGCTCGTTCAGGCTATCGACCTTCGAGCTTCTGGGCTATACTATCAAAGATCTGATTGAGCCATGGTGCGTTAAGAAGGTTTAACCGCAGGAACGGCCAGACGGAGTACCAAAGAAGACGTCGCACCGGAAACGATAGACCCGTCACTATAAGACGACCAAGGAAACGACAGAAGTGATTACGAAATCAGATCGAGATGCAGATAACAACTCTACCAAGCCATCTCGGGCTTTAAGGGAAACCAAGTGGCGCTTAACGATGCTTCCAGAAGTCTTAAAAACCAATGCCATCTTTATTAAACTTCAAGATATAATCAAGGTATACCGAAATCCCTGCACGTCTGGTCGGCTCGTCGACCGCGAAGGATTAATAATACCTGGAAGGCTTGAACTTATGCACGAACTAGCCGGCAATGTTGCGTATTTTGAGTTACTAAAGAGGTGCCATATTATAGAGATTTACTGGACACTTGCCCCATCAGCTACGCGGCACAATTAGACAAGTCCACGTCAGCACTCGTGTAGGCTTTTAGGTAGGAGGGTACAGCCTCACTGCTACAGTCGTATACGGGTACCGCTGCCACGTTTGCTCCGCTTCGACTATGTTTTTGCTGTAAGCATCGTAGCAAGATCAGCAAAGCCTTTTAAAGCCAAGGGGCTCGGCCTTGCGAAGTGCTCGTGGAGCGCGTAACGCCGATGCTACTACTACTACTGTCGATCACGATATTTCTAGACCGCCTAACGTGCTAGAAGTCTTCCTAACATGGCATGCTAAGGTGACGTGCAACCGGCTCTGGCCTATCACATGCTCCGGCTCCACAGTACCCGCTCACAATGCAAGGACGGACGTTAACTAACCAGCAGAGCTAAGAAGGCAGTAATACTACTTAGTATGTATTGATTTAGTGGACTCCACCTACGACTCGTCTTAAGTTTAGGCGCCCTCTAAATGTTGGATCACAGATCGCTTCTTTATCTTTGGATTAGAATCGATTGACTTCGAACGAATGCGACCTTAAGTACGTCACAGGATTCCTAGCTGGGGCTTAATGAACAATTTCGACCTTAAGTATATCACAGGATTTCTATCTCAGGCTAATGAACCACACCGTGAACGAGGGCTCCATGGTTCATGAAATGCTCGGAATCCAGTGACCACTCCGAGGAATGAGGATGCTTACATTGAAATCCCTGCTCAAACCGTCCGTCTCGCCTGTGAATTTGGACATTTTCTAAAGGGTGCATATCAGCGCAAACGCACGTGTTTTCCTATCCTTCAAGAGCTGCTCGTTGCCCATCATATACGACAAATTAAGTCTACGAACACTATTAGATATAGGTTCTGAACAATCTCGACGTCCTCGCCTTTCATCGGTATGATGATCCGTATCCGCGTCTTGTCCTGGGCCTCTTGAATACACGAGGAATTTTTGGACTCTGCGTGTAGAACCCTCTGCCGTGTCTGAGCATAGGCATTGATCTTTTTAATATACCTGGTTGGTCATCTGGGCAGCGCACTTTGATTCTGAAGGCTCATCGCAGCAGCAATGTCGTCGGAGTGCGAAAAGGTCTTTAGCCAAGCTAACACTATTGGTTACAGATGAAAGGAACTGCTTGAAAGCAGAAAGACTGCGTCGATGTCCCCAAGGTGCACGCTATATAGGAAGCTCGAACTGGTTTTTCTTACCGACGCAGCGGCACCCGAGCCTCCTCTCCACTCAGCTGCGCCGTGCCTGTCCTTTAGCCTTCCGAGCTCATCGACCTATCCCTTAGTGAAACAAGGCAAAAGATCATCACATACGGCTTTCAAGTCAACTCGAATATCGTCGGTCATGTCGCTTGTGGAACTTGGAATCATAGCATCATGGATCATCAGAGGAACGATAATACTAGCATCAGCGTCACCTGCTATGCCAAGTCTGGGCGACGCAGTGACATGGCGGTCCAGATGATCTATGATCGGTGTTCAACGGTAGTGGCACTGACAATGGACAGATCAGAAACATGCCTCTACACCTCCAAGCCATTTCCAAGCTCCACAATCAGTTCGCGAACACATTCGCCCAACCCCTTTCCACACACCCATTGCTAGCAAGCACGCGTCCATTATGAATCCTGCAATGCGGATCGTACTTTTGCTTCACCCTCTCGAGTCTCCCGACGTTGGCGCCCCAAACCCGCTGCCCTGTCGCCTCGGGACTTATATAATTCGGGTAGTCTGCGATGAATGGGCCAACGGAGGCCTGGTGCTCATGCGTGATCTTGTCAAGGACGGTGTTGACTGCGATGGTGAAGCCGTCTTCGGCGGCCGATTCGTATGCTGGTGAAAATAGAGTTTGGTGGGCTGAAATCGCATGGGGCCATGCTGTATCGGCGTCCGATGAAGGGAGGTGACCGTTGAGGCCGGGCAGCATGAATTGCAGTGCCCAGATGGTGGAGGCGGGGAACTGGCCACGCAACAGGAGGTCGTTTGTGTAGGACGTAACCTCGGAGCGGATATCTGATAGATACTTTGTAGTGACCTTTGTGATTTGAGGGCCATAGAAGCCGCGACGAAAGTTGTAGGGAAACAAGATGTCGATGGCTTGGGTAAGTTCCGAAAATGGGACCGAGAATGTGGTGTTGGATGTGATCTCAAGGCCATCGAGGAGGTTGGCGAAAGTCTTCGTAGGGCTTTCCTGTCCACCATTGGGACTTGACAAGTACACCGTGAAGATCGCCGTGCGGAGGGCGTACATTGATTGACTGGCATTCGTCTGGGTTAGGTCTTCCGGGAGGTAGCCGAAGACGTAGTACATCAGCGAGAAGGGATCTGTATGAGAGTTGAAGAAGTCCACAGCGTGCTCGTAGGATTCAATAGCCGAGCCATTTTCAATAACATAAATACTGCATGTCGCTACCTTTGGTTCGGCAGCAGCCTCCTGGTAGAATGTTGTCGCAATGCCAAACTGGCCACCACCACCTTGAAGAGCCCAAAATAGGTCCGAGTATCTGTTGTGTTTGGTTGCGAAGACAATTTTACCCGAGGGCAGTACGACTTCCATTGCTCGGAGACGATCAATTGCGTACCCGTAAGCACCCGCCAAGAATCCGATTCCCCCACCCGTTGAAAAGCCGCCGGCACCTACTGAACTAACACGGGCGCCGACGGGGATATAGCATGATCCACCTGTGGCATTGAGCACCTGGAGCCACATCGAACCTCCTTGGTACGCAATGGCGACGATTGAGGTGTCGTCCACCCTGAAATCTTCGACTATGGTGGTTCGGTTGAGGAATGTTAAGTCAATAACGAAATTATAAGACGAGGACGCATTGGTTTGTCCGTGTCCTCTAGAAACGAAGGCAAAGTCGCTTCCCAGCGGTGTCATATGAGTTGCTCGAACAGCTAGACTCACATCCTCCGTGGAGGCTGGGAATACTACCACCGAAGCATTCTTCGCGAACTGTAGTCCCCAGTATCGGCCAGCGTTGTATTCTTGAAGAGGTGACCCTAGACAGGAGATGGTCGCATTTGCGGAGAGTACAGATGCTAGCCAGATGAGCCCCTCATCGTTAGTAGTACATTCGCCCCGAACCTTGGCTGTTGCATGACAGAGTGTGATGAGATGGAAAATTGAAAGGAAGATGGTAAATAGCTTCATATTTGCAGATTGGATATATTAGTTGACTTTGGTATCTTTCTTGTTGTATCTGAATTTGAGGACAGCTGGCGTAATATGACCTCTGACGAGAAGAAGTTTTCCATTCCGAGGTACGCATATTGACTGCAGGATGGGGCCTACTGTTTAAATGTAGTAAACAATTTTGAGAACAGCCTTGCAACGAGGCAGCCATTGATAGACCATTAGCGGAAATTACTCGTAAGAGAAAATCGAAATCTCACGTCAGACAGCTCGGGTTAGATATTCCATGTTGGGTTCAATTCCTAATAGCGCTAGTCCAGGTGCGGAGTGGTCGTATCCTTTTCTGGTAGCCCCATTACGATCGAACCTATGAGTAACATGGAATATCCATTCCCTTCACGCCAGTGCTTTCATGGGGCTGGTGGTAAGCTGGCTGCTGCAGGATACCAATTTGATGTTACGCCCCGTATATTTCTTTTACTTCAATTTCTGTCCGCTTCTGCCTTCACCACTAGGCGCTTTCTTCATCACTTTCCAAAGCTTTCACTGTTCATCTAGCAATCGCTCTTCCAATGTCAACCTCAGAAGCCTCCTCCTTAATATTGCCAAACGCGAAAATGCCACTCGGAGTAAGAACACCCACCGATAGCGTACCCAGCAATCCGACCCAGCTCAAACATATACCCGCTGGAGAAGAGTCAATTCGTGACATTAGAATTGAAAAATTGCATCGGATTTGCAAAAGTGCCTATTGGCTTGGCGGGCCCATTGACAATAAATGGGGAACATCAGAAAAAAACTGTCTCTGCTCCTTTAGCAACGGTCGAAGCCACCCTGATCGCGAGTTGCTCTCGGGGTTGCAAGGTGCTCCAAAAGTGTGGCGGTGTCTATGCCAGCGCTCTCTCGGGGGTCATGTCTCGCGCTCCCCTTTTCCGTTTTAGGGCGGTGAGCGACGCCGTCGCCTTGTACAAACAGGTACGGATATTCGAGCCAGACCTGAGAAAAGATGCGGAAGCAACAAGTAGGCATTTACGCTTGCTACGTCTTACACCTCACATCATCGGAACTACCGTGCATGTCAAGTTCGAGTATAGCTGTGGTGATGCGGCGGGGCAGAATATGACAACGATTGCCACGCATGCAGCCTGCCAGGCCTTCATCTCACGACACGCCACCAAATTGAAAATAATCGGCTTCCAGGTCGAAGGACAGCTCGCAGGAGACAAGAAAGCTGCAAGGGGTAATGTCCAGGGCGGCCGTGGAGTTGAAGCAATCGCCTGGGCCACCCTCACAGAAGATGCCTGCAAGGACACACTCGGTCTTGGTACATTCGAGTTGCATCGCGCAATAAGCATTTTACAAGAAGGCGGGATTCGCAACGGTCAACTCGGCAGTAACATCAACACGGCAAACACCATCGCAGCCATGTTCATCGCCTGTGGGCAAGACGCAGGAAGCATCTTCGAGGCAGGCTTTACGCACTTGACACCAGAGTATCGCGCAGAGAGCCGTGAATTAACGTTGTCTTTGTATATCCCTTGCCTTCCTGTCGGTACGATCGGTGGAGGAACCGGGTATCCGACGCAGAAGGAGGGACTGGAGCTGATCAATTGCCACGGCGAGGGCAAGAAGTGGGCGCTTGCTGAGACGATCGCTTCGTTTGCGCTGGCTCTTGACATCAGCACGATCAGGACAATCGGGAATGATACGTTCTCCGCCAGCCATGAGCGGTTTGCCAGACCCGGATCCGTAACAAAGGGGGGGCCCAAATTGTAGTCTGATTATCACTCCAGACCAACTCAGATTTCTGTCATCCTTTTGTGGTACTCCATGCCAACCGGGGCCCATTTGGCCGCAGCTACCTTAAGTCACGTTAACCTGTCGTTTCATGTCGTCAACTTCGATAAGGCTTGGATGAAGTGAGTTTAGAGGTTTGGATGACGTGAGCTGGGAGAGCTGGGAGGGTTCGGAGGGGTTCGGAGGGTTGGATGACGTGAGCTTACTGTTTTTTAACTTAGTCGCCCGGAAGTTGCCTAAATGGCATGAAAACCAGTTCTTTCTTTCTCAGAATTTCTAAAATTTAGTATTTATAATAACTTCGCTATACCTTAGATTTAATATTTAAAATTAAGTAGGACTAAGATCTAGGTATAGATCTATTATCCTACCGAATTTTACTATAAATTCTTACTAAAGACTTAAAGTTATTTAGGAATAAGTAAAATTTAGTAGGATTTAGAGGCGCTCTAAGGAGCCCCTTATTAAAGCCCCTCGTGGCTCCCTAGAGCCCCTTATCGCTTTCTAGAACCCCTTATCACTCTATAGTATATTTTAAGTCTACTATAAACTCTTAATTAATTTATTAACCCCTAGGTATTATAACTCTAAAAACTAGTAGAAGGTACCTTAGCTATATAACTAACTATCTAGAGAGTATAAGTAAATTCTATAGAGGTATAGTAGAGTTATCCTAGAAATTGTGTTTTAGAAATTCTGAGAAGATAAAAACTAGTTTCTATGCCATTTGGGCAACTTCTAGGCGACTAAGTTAAAAAACAGTAAAGGTTCGGACGCGTGAATCTTCCTTCCCCATCAGCTATCCTAGCGAAGCTCTTGTATAATCCGCAGATTCCATCCAACCCAAGGTTGTACCTGCATTTATCGTCGCTAAGAGCCAGGTATTGCGCTGTAGCTCTTCACCGAGCAACCACTCTGGCTTGAAAATCCATGGCACGATATGCGCTCGTAATCCTAAATCTGACGCCTAGGATTTTCGAAGTACCAATCAAGACACGGGAGCCTCTTCCCCACTCTCGTTGTTAAACGCGTTCATATATACTGTACTTGGCACTCTAGAGTTAGGATACCACTGTGGAGTAACGTCGCCACGGTTTTGCAGCGGTGCTCAAGTATCTAACGGTCATGTCACCGGAAGAACAAACAGTGCTATGGCCAATCAGGGGCACTATAGTCACTAGATACATTACAATAGCCACTATTGGGTGAACAGGAAACATAAAGCACTTTTCAGGCAGATATTTGTAGTCCGTATGCTTGAAGATCTCCTTAGTAGCTCTACCGCCGCTTTCGCCTTCTCGCTTGTTTTGATTACTTCTTTCAGGTACCTCTAGCTAGACTTACACCTTCATTATATACTTGTGTATTAATAGTCCAAGATGGCTCGAGATCAGAAGAAAGACAAAACTACCAAATCGGACTCAGTATTGGGTGTGTATAAACCTGTTTTGAGAACGAATCAACGACAAGATGAGCCATATGGAGATTCTTTGGCGCCGTTTGTTATTCCTACAGTATATATAGTTTTCACTTGACGTACTTTGAACCGGTCGGTGAGGCATATTGTGCGAAGAAGCGATAAGAATCAGCACCAGTCCGCCGTACAGTCACTGAGCAGCCATCTCCGTATGCGGTATATTTAACAGCCATGGTTTCGTGCAAAGACTCCACGGACACATCAAGTGAGATTCGCCATCGTTCGTTTCGAAATGCCTAAATTCTCAATATCCGCAACCCAACACCCTTTCATTTTCTCCCTACCCCACAACGTCACCTACCATCACATCATCTGCACCTCCAACAAACACCTCCTCACTCCTCCCGCCCCACCAACATCAACCCCATGGTTATCAATCTCATACCCAACCCCACCCCTAGCAGCAACCTCCTCCTTAAACGCATCCACACTCCCTCCAACCCCAAAGTACACTCTCTTCGCCGCGACCATCGCCTTGCCCATCCGCACCCTCTTCAGCAATTCAATCAGCACGGTTGTGAAAGACTTAAGAGAGGAGGGGGAGTAGATGGTTTCGGATGCGAGGAGGAGGGTCGCTTGGTCGGAGGTGCCGGTGCCTTGGACGGAGGAGGAGGTTAGGGGGATGAGGGATGTGAATGAGGATGTGGAGGGGGAAGTGGATGGGGAGGACCAGGAGCCGGAGATGAGGGTTAGGGTTACGGGGATGGAGCGGAGGGAGGTTACGAAGGTGGTTAGGAGTGTGACGGTTAGGGGGAGGTCGCCGTGGGTTGGAGCGGGCGGTGCTATTGTGGTAGAGGTTGTAACGGAGGGGTTGGATTGGGATGGGGACAAGGGGAGGTTGAGAAGCTCAGGTTGAGTGACGAGGATCCAAGAGAGGAGGAGATTGGGCAGGGTGACGAGGCGCAGGACGTCGGCGTTGTAGTCTGTTAGGGTGAAGTGGATGGGGAGGGCCTCGCGGAGGGCGTGTTGGTATAGGATTAGCGCTGGGAGGGCGGTGCCGCAGCCGAGCTAGTATTAGTTTAGTACAGAGTCTACAAAACAATTCGAAGATCTTGTCGA
The DNA here is from genome assembly GCA_021030975.1 of Lichenothelia convexa. NCBI lineage: Eukaryota > Fungi > Ascomycota > Dothideomycetes > Lichenotheliales > Lichenotheliaceae > Lichenothelia > Lichenothelia convexa. The sequence continues at coordinate 11,608 of JAGFMK010000142.1, read as the reverse complement.
AGTGTTGTTGTTTATGAGGAGGTGGGGTTGATCATAAGTGTCGATTCTTCAGCCTATTGACGGTTGAGGAAGGGCGACGAAGGACATGGGGATAGAGGAAGCGCGGCGAAGGCCACCGGGATAGCGGAAGGGACGGATGAATTGAAGTACTCGCTGAGCGGAGCTTGCTAACCTCAATGACATGATCGACCCTACAAAGATCATCGATGTCCTTCCTCGGTCCCCGATCCATCAACAACCTCGCCAAATCGACGCTACACTCCCACGTCTTGAACCCGCCCTCATAGACATTGCTCTTAATATCGTTGTCGTCCAAACCCGCAACAACAGAGGAAGGTTGGTGCATGTCATTTGAGGAAGGAGTGGTTGAGGAAGGGATGATGTTGTCTTCTGCCATCAACTGCATCCGGATGTCGAACAGTTCGCGGCGGGGGATGAGCGCTGTGCGGCCGCGGGGGGACTCGAGGGGGAGGATGTTGTAGGAGATTTTGGAGGGAAGTGTGGCCAGCTAGGGAGACGTGAGGTCAGAATAGTGAGGCGCGTGAACATGACACGTTCAACAGCAGGGTGGATGGATTCAAGGAAAACGACTTGTGTAAAAGGGATTGGTCTTGAGCGTTTTAAGATATTACAGCCGAGCAAGTGAAAACCGGCAAATCTACGAAGAAGAGATATCGTATCAATTTTACTGAATAGAACACATATTTGACGCGACTGTTGGGATGGGTCGAGGATATAATATGATGGAGTGTTTCTTTTTAAGGCATGTTGATGCGGGACGAGCACGCATGGTGATTGGACTTCTTCCTCAGGCTATACCCAGAGATTGTTTCATTACTTTAGCAGGCTTGTGTTTCGGGAATTGCTGAATCCTTGAATATGAAATTCTGAAGGGCAGCGCAAAGCAAAACATACCATCTCCTCCAAGTTATGTATCGTCGCAGGCACTTGCGGTACGTCTCCTCCCTCATCCACATTACGAGCCCTCTCCTCTTGCCCAGCGGCATCCACTACCGCATCTTGTCCCGCTTCTATATCATCACCAGAGAAACCAAAGCTAAATCGGCTTGCCATGGTTTTTATGCCTTTCCACGGAACGTGAGACGTTATGTAGAGACGAGAGCAGGGCTGGCTTGGCGGAGGGAGCCCGTCACAGGAGGTTGAACCCGGTGATTCTCGTGCGAACGAGGGCGACTTCAGCCAACGACCAAATGGCACATGCAAACACGACGACCGGCGCAGATGATAAATATATCAGTGCCAATTACTTCCATTCGAAGTCATAAGCTACATAAATTCAGATCCGAAATACATGTCTACCGTAACGTGTCATAAAAAGCCAAAAATCGAAAACCAAGGCCTGCAGCCAAACCCAACGCAGCAAAGAGACAGAAAGTACGGCACCAGCATTGAAATATAGCACAGCTCTAAAAATAATCGAAATCCGGCCTAGGTTAAAGAAATCGCTAAATGATAAATCCATTATGCAAAACCCAACAAAAGCTCAATAATCAACAGCGCAGAAGCCCATAATAACTCAGCCATCAAATCTTATGCATCCCAGTTCGCGAAGTCGTAGCATCATGATCAATAATTCGAGAACCTTTGCTTGTCCGTGGCAAAGTGTCTACAAGCCCCCGATGTGGTCCCAGACCGAAGCCCTCCTCTCCGACAGCACCTCTGGCACGAATCTAGCTGCAGGCGCGAACCCATCACCGACAGCAGCAAACACATGCCCAGTTGAGGGATCGACAAAGACTCGTCCAATAGGGGCTTCCTGTCCGGTTAAATATTGTTGACGTGCGGGCATTGAAGCAGCAACAAATTGGGCCTCCATTCCTGGAGCAACGGCAGGTTTGGCGTTCAAGAGAAAGCGGACTACAGGCTCCGCCGGTGAATTTCCTATGTTAAATTCGGGGAGCGCACCTGTTGTGCTCATGACAGTGGAGGGCGGCTTCGTTGGGGGCTTCAACGCCTTTTGGACGCTTTGAATATCCTCTTCAAGCTCTCCACCTTTCTTCGCCCTCAGCTCCCGAAATGGAGTGACATACTGCGGCAGACCACGCAACAACTTCTCCAAATTGGTTGTTCCTCCACTTTCCCTTCCCAGGAATGCCTTCGCGAAGTCCTTCAACGGTTTATCAAAAGCCTTAGCGCTGCCGTGATCGCCAGCTGAGTAGATCTCTTCGAGCACTGGTATGGGGGAGGTGTGCATCACGTGTCGGCCGTTGACACGCTTGAGCACTTCTTTACACAGCTCATCGAAGCCAATGTCCTTGGCGAGCTTATAGAGATGGATGTCTTCCAGGACATGGGGTGTCGCGCCGTCCGCTGGACCCTCGATCGAGATACGCGCCGGCCCTGTGCCGTTGGGTTCGTACGAACCATCGATGCTCGATTTGAACTTTTTGCCCGTGATGAACAGGTGCAGAGCTGAGAAGGTTGATAGTGATGGTTTGCCCTGCATTGTCAAGGTACGGGTTTCTGGCCCTCCGAACTTGGCCTTCAGACTTGCATGGGCTTCAACAGCCTTGCATGGGATCATGAACGGTTTACCCTCCCAGAGGAGCTCAACGTAATCGAGGATTGAGCCAGCCTCGCTACGCGGTACTCCTTCAGCTCCCTTTTCGCCCAACATGTAGACTTTCTCGCTTGTTGCAGAAGGCGAAGCCGCACGAACTTTGTCGAACCAAGCATCGATCTCTTCTCTCTTAGGAATTTCGTATGCCGTCCCACAATCGGAACAAATATGTGATTCGCCCTTGTGCTTTTGCGCTTGTAATGCATCGAACCATGGACTCGTTCTTCTGAGTAAGCCCCTCGGCGAGGTAGTGGAGTGCTCATGTAGTAAGCTCCGCTCAATCCCTTCGTGAGGATATGAGGCCAGAGGTGGCAGTCGTGAACCAAAAGAGCTGAACTCACGCTCGTGTCGCTGCTTCGGCATGGACAATGAAAGGTTGTCGATCTCCCGACCAATGTCGCCAATGGCGTACGCGATAGCCCAATAATGCTTGCTGTGCCCCAGCCGGGTGTTCGAACCTTTTTCTCCTGACTTTGAGGGCCCACAACCGACAAGGAAATATGCATGGATCATTTGATGGATAAGAGCGGCCAAGACGTATTGTGGGAATGCTTGCGCCACGAAATGCCCATGAAGTTGTATAACAACTTCGAGTTCTTCCTCCTTGCAATCTAATCGTTTCTCGGTACTTGTCCTTCCATGTGCGCCGTTCGCTAGAAAGCGTTCAGAGAAGGTTATGCGGACTCTTCCGTGGAGCTGCCGATTGAAGAGGCCTTTATCAAGATGGCGAGCAGTGTCGCGAATCCCATCATGATCAAGTAGAGAGTAGAGACGGTTGCAAGCCTCGGATAGCGCTTTGGCAGCCACAAGCCTATTCTTCGTGTCTTTGAGGAAGTCAATTGCTTTGACAGTGGCAATATCAGGACACACATAGCCCTTGCTCGAGACCGGTGCCTGCTCAGGTTGAGTGGAGTGCAAGCGGGACGTAAAGTGGCGACAATGACGTGATGGATCTGTTCTTCTTGAGTAGGCCATGCTCGTAGGTGCAAACAGGAAATAAAAATCGAGTAGTGAAGTAATCGAGTAATGAGAAATCGAGTAGTGAAGTTAGGCATTAATTACTGGCTTTATATAGTTCATGTGAATTGCAGCTAGTGACCAACGGGATGGGAGGCGTCCAAGTCGCCATAGACGGTAATATCACACTTGGCTTGCGGTATTACGGCTACCAACATTGGGCCAAAAAAGAAGTCTCAAGATACCGCTGCTGTCACGGGAAACAGCCGCCTGATTGAAGATGAGCCAAGGAAGCAGGAACCGAAGTGACGCAAAAGTGGCCGGTGATTCTGCACATCCCGGTGTCGAACACGTTCAAGAAGGGCAGTGGTGGGCGAGCGGAACATGAGCTGCATCGGCTCGAAGGGTGACAACATTGGGCATCAGAACTGCAGTCCAACTGACCAGATGAAGTGTCCAATGTCGATCGCTTCCACAACGTCGCACAAGGACCTGCCAGTAATGATAGATCTTACTGTTCATTCGGGTAGTGGAGCGCCGGGGTGACAAACTTGGTCCGGTTGTACAAAGAAGCCCCCCGTAAGAGCCCCATCGACTCGTCCCATGCTACAGTCACACGCTTGTGGGTTGCTGACTTGAATATCATTCTTCGTTGCTGAGGAGTAAGGAACAGTGCACGAGGTCTCGTCGCATGTTAACCCCAGTCGGCCTGACTTCTGCCAAAGTCGTCATCATAACCAGCCAGCCAAGAACTCCCAAGAACATCAGAGATTGTCCAGCGTTGCTCAGGGTCCATCTGCAAGCACCCGGCTACCACGTCATAAACTCCCTGCGCATCCTCTGCTGCTCCTGCTGCGGTCCGAAGCGCCTCACCACTCCATTCGCCTTTGAGTATCAAGGCTTGCAGCTTCGGTTGAAACGAATGCTGAAAAGGGAGGTCACCAACCAAAAGGGCGAATACAACAACACCGAGAGCCCAAATATCTGCAGCAGTCGAGTAGAGCGGTACGGTGCTTTCTAGCAGCTCGGGAGAGGCGTATTGGAGGCTACCGGCGATTGACGTACTCGTGGCCGATGGCCCAATGTTTCTGCAAAGAGCTCCGTCATGGGGCTCAGCAGAACTTCGACCGTCATTGGTAATGAAATCCGCCATGCCGAAGTCACACAGCAGTACGTTGCCGTCCTTATCTCCCGTTGCCTTGTTTGCCACATCCACCAAGCAATTCTCAAGTTTGATGTCACGATGCACTATGCGTACATCTTCATGGAGATAGCGAATTGCTGTACTTAGCTGATAAACATATTTTCCAGCAAGATCTAGAGGCAAGCCTTTTCTGTGAGAATTGCGGCTCTTCTTAACAAGGTCGAACAAAGTGCCTCCAGTGGTAAGTTTTGTGATGCAAAATGTGGCATAGTCCGTGTTAAACACACAGATAAGAGGGAGGATGTGGGGATGTTTCAAAAACCTCCAAATGGCGATTTCTTGTTCAAATTCGTTCTGAAGTCTCTCATTGTCCTCTTCTGATTTTCCTGCCACCACTTTTCGGACAATCTTGACAGCTCGCCGGACGCTCTGACCTCCTTCCATCGTAAAGACCTCTTTAACAACACTGAATCCGCCGTAGCCAATCTGCTTGCCGATAATGTACTGGCTCATGCCTGGACCGCCGATCTCCTGACCTTCATCGTCCGGCTCAACGTTGGCGACCGCTTCATCCCTGCTCCAGTGCGAAAGAAAGGCACTCGCTGGTGACATGGACGACGAGCCGGAGCGGGTTGAGCGGCGACTGCTTCTTTTGACGCTGCCGGTTCGGTCCAGGTTATTGTTCCTGCTGCGCCATGCATAGTGGCGCCCAGGGCTCGGCCAAGAGCCAGCCTCGCGCAAAGGAGGTAGTTGCACAGGCGAAGACGACATGAAAGAAGCGAAGGACCGGTAAGTGGATATATCGGAGTGCGGCGACAGGTCGTCAGAAATTGGTGATTCACTATTAGGTGATGCAAGGAATGAAGCTTTCTGGTCGGTAGGGAAGGTGTCATCTTGCTGTAGCTCGTCGAGCGTCGCCTGCACAGGATGGTTCCAGGGATTGTCATTGCGGTAGCGCGAGTTTAGCCGGGTGTTATTACGATATTCTTCGATAAAAGGATTGTACCCGGATCCAGTTGTGTGGCTACCGCCCGCACCAGACATCTCATCCATCATTGATCGGCGACTAATTTTGGGTGGGGAGTCAAACTTGCGGCTTGGTCCTCGCCGCAAGCGCTGATCGCCATCTTCGGTCTTTGCTTGCTCATGAAAGCTTACAGACGTTCTAGGACTGCGGATGGTTCTCCGCATAAACAACCCATCCGTGTCTACCTCGTCGTTTTGCTCATCCTGCCTCCTCTCTGTTAAACTCCGGCCTCGTTGCACTCCCTCCGAGTCCTCACCTGCGCTCATCCCCTGTGATCCACTGCCATCGCCATTTGCGGCTCTGTGCGGGATAGGGTGAGCCTGTAGTAGGCGCTCCTCACCCTCCCCTGATTGTGCCGGTGTCGAGCCACTGAGGCCATCTCCTCCATCAACTCCATCACAAGAGGAACAGGTTGTCGCTACAGGGTTTCCTGTGCAGATGTCGATTCTCAGATTACCTAACTTAGACAGCCCATCACCCGTCGCCATCCAAGCCAGCGCCAACTGACTAGTTGTGGACGAGTCTGATAGAGCTCTTGAAGTATTGTATCTCTCACGCAACTCGTTCTTAGCCCTCAGTATGCTCTTGCGTGGCGGCGGCACGCGCCGTATCCGTTACAAGTTCGGTAGAATGGAGAACTTTAGAAGACTACCTCTCGAGCGAGGTAAGGTGATTGAGGAACGGCGGACGCGACTACTTCTCAAGTTGGTTGCGTGTGTTGATTGATTTTTACGAGGGACGTGGGGTGGTTGCGATACTGTAGGGGCAGCGATTCCGATGGGAACGCAACGCTTTGACTCTGACTTGCTGATCAATTCGACAGATGCAGAAGAGTGTAGAAGTTTTGGGATTTGATCGAGGGACGCCCAAAATGTCCTCAGGAATGGGCGCACAGAGGACTGTGAGGTTGGAGCGTTGAGCGTTACCGTGCTGCTGTGCGCTTAAGCCTTGCCCGGAGGCGAGGCAGCAGCGCAGCGCGGAGGCTAGGAGAGCCGCAACTGCTAAGGAGGATTCCATGCAGCGAGATGTCAAATGCCAACGACAGAGCGTACAGTTGTCAGGAAGGCAGTGCATGATGGATTGGTGTGATCCTGCACTCAATTGCTTTGCTGTATGACCGTCGTGCTGTAAATCCGTAAGATGCCGTACTACCAAGCCCATGGGCTAAGCAACCAGATGACACGCTGTGGTTCTCGCCTATTGGTTCGACTTGGAGCTGTTCGCTGTCTCATTGCAGGCCGGTGGAGGGCAAGAGCGATGCAAGACAGATAGCAGAGTGAGACAGAATCTGTTCGCAAAAGGACAACGTTTTCGATGCATATAATATGTTATGTAAATGCGGTCATCAATATGTGCATTATTATGTGACATGATTATTGAAACGACATGATCCCTGTGCAGATTTGATACATGTCGATAAGCGAGAGCGTCTAGGCAGTGAACCTCAAGCACGGGTTCTCGTCCCGACAATCCACTGCACCTCGAAAGTCTAACTTATTCCCAAGCTTGAAGTCATGCACAGACACACGGCTCCATCACCACCACCACCACCACCACCCCTCCCAACCTCCACACTATTCACCCACGCATTGCGCATATAGAAGACTACAAGATCAGTTACCTGAGCGCAGCAAGAATATATCAGAGAGCGCGATTCGACTGCGTCCCATTGCGGCGAAGAGAGAACCTCCGCCGTAGCCGTTCCCGAAGATTTGCGCCTCTGGATGTTCGACGGCCAGAATTGATATTCGCGCGTATAGCGGCACACCATTTCGTATCGCAAGTACCGTAGCCTTGACTTCGAACTCCGCAGACGCAAAGCCACGCATCGAGACTGCCTTGGGAAGTCTCCCGGTTGGAGCGTGCGGCGAAACCAGCGGGAGCAGGCCCACTGCTGGCAGAGCGTTGGGGAAATTTGGGACACTGGTTGGACAAAATTATCACGATCGCTATTTCTTTACTTCCAATAGTTCAAGATGACCCGGCCTCAAATAATTAGAGCGGGTGAGTATCTTCAAGCGTAACAATTGGTTTTGCGACGTTGCCGAGAAAAAGGTTGGATTTGGCTGATGAAGACTCTACTTTGATCAGACACGCTTGATCTCCAGGACCAGATAGCACCGTCTGCAAAAGACCACACGCGTCAACCGGCACATCCTGCCCCGCTCGGCATTGGCCCCGCAGCTCCACATCAAGCCGCCGCAGTGCGCCATGTCCTTGAAGAGCAAACCGCCGAGGAGGATCACCTGTCTAAGGCTTTCCTCAGCGATCATACTATCAATGACACGCCTGACTCGGAGGACACCACTCTTGTCAATGGGGATGCGGGACAGGAGCTTATTCACGACAATCAAGCGCTGCAACAAAATGGCGTTATCCAGGACGCAACGGAGGATGGCGAGGCTGTGGATACCGATGGTGAGAACAATGTGGAGGACGACATGATGGATAAGATTTCGAGTTCGCCATCAATAGACGATGGTGGGTATCCTTCGCGTACACCCTGGCCACAGCGGCACTCATCTTTGACGCCCGATACTGCACGAACACATCACGCAACACTTCACTCTGCAGCAACGGCGGCAGCGTCGTCTTCACCCTTTGTCACGACACCAGTTCACCTACCCCTCGCACACGCATCACGGCACCCGAGAAGCGCATCCCCATCTACTTTAACATCATCCTCTCCGTTCGCCGCCACACCATTGCATCTCCCTTTGTCTGCTGCCTTTAAGAAAGCTACGTCTAAACATCATCATCCTGGTGGTGAGTATATAAACGGCCGGAAAAGCTTCGACATGGACGACGAGGATGCAGAGTTGGACGACGAGCGTAGAGATACGCTGAGCCCACTACCGACCAGGACACAGTTTTTGGATGGCACGGCGGACTATTTCCAGATGCAGGAACTGTTCGAATGTGAAAGCGAGGAAGAAGACGACATTCACCGGCATCTTCTTCCGGCGGATGACCCATTGTTGAACAACTCCTTTGATGATGGCTACTCCTCTCCAACGGAATCATCTTCATCCTGGGAAAGCGATGACGGCAGCCAGACGAGCTTCGACGAGCAGGTGCAGGATGATGATGCAAACGACATTTCCTTTTCTGATGACCCACGTTTTGTGGATTCTGGCTGGGGTGGAGAGTGCTTACGAGAGACAGAAGATATCGACTTCGAATTCGTATATGCCTTACATACCTTTGTTGCGACCGTCGAAGGCCAAGCAAATGCTGCCAAAGGGGACACCATGGTATTGCTTGACGATAGCAACAGCTACTGGTGGCTCGTAAGAGTGGTTAAAGACAGCAGCATAGGTAGGCAGATTATCGTACTTTTCAACGAACCTAAGGATGACCGTTCTTTTAGGCTACCTCCCCGCCGAACACATCGAAACACCTACTGAACGGTTAGCGCGCCTAAATAAGCACAGGAACATTGATGTAAAGGTCCCCTCGGATAATTTCGTCACGATACTGATGTTTGTTTAGCTATCAGCAACTATGCTGGGAGATAATCCGGAGAAGTCTAAGAATCCACTAAAAAAAGCAATGAGACGACGTGCCAAAACTGTTCAATTTGCGGCTCCCACCTACTATGAAGCGGCAGAAAGAGACTATTCTAGTGAAGATGAAGCAGGCGAGGAGATTGCCAATGGTGATGTTATAACAGACATTAGTCAGGCACAAAATGTCCAGCAGGTTGAACGAGATCAAGCAGCCGTCGTGGAGCCACTAAGAGTCAAATCTCCTGCAGCTGATGGAAGGGCGACCGTCGCAGAGGCCAGGGATAGCACCAGGGACTCCGCAAGCAGCTCGACTGACAGGTCACGGACAAGCGATGAAATCTTCCAGCAGTCGGGTGAGTTGCCCTCAACATGCGACGTTCTTGGGATCACTTTTGCACGTAAGACCATGATAACTGATTTTCTTAGATTCGCCTGCTGGCAAATTACGAAATGGCGTCATACGGAATACGGACTCGTTCTTTAAAGATGATAATGCAGAGACGCGCAAGATCACCCTCACTCCGAACTTGCTGCGTGATGATTCAAGCAACTCTACCGTGCGCTCTGTTGAAATAAGGGAAAGACCGTCAAGTAATTTGGCTCCGCTGGAGAAAACCATCTCACCTACTGAGAGGACTAAAGATGAGAAGAAGAGGAAGGAGAAGAAGCCTGGCATGTTTAGCGGATTTTTTAAGAAAAAAGATAAGAAGGGGAACGAGGTACTCGACACCGGTAAACAAGCGAAGGAAGCGCAAGCGACAAGAATGCAAATTGAGTCGATGAAAGAGCGGCAACAGAGACAGGGCAGCAAAGAGAAATTGCAGAGAGTCGCCTCTCCAGAAACTGCTCAGGCGAAAGCTCAGAAACCGGATCCTGCAACTGAAGCAGATGACCGAGAAGCATCTACTACGCAAGACTCCATAGACGCCCTCTTGGTCCCACCGGCCACGGAACTTCTAACCTCTGAACCGACTGAGGCCGAAAGAGTAATTGATGGTATACGTCCAACGGCTCCAAACATTCAAGCTGAAGAAATGAAGCGAGTCAAGGAGACAGAAGCACCTATGAATGGCGGGCACCTTGAGAGGATGGTGTCACCGATTGCGAATCATTTGACGCCGACTTCCAGGCCCGAGAAAGTGAAGAAGGCCAAGCAACGCGTTGAACTTGACGACTTCGATTCGGTCCCGGACGCTGAACCCATTCAAGATCCATTCACAGATCCAGATCATGAAGATGACGAGCCAACACCTACGCAAGCCCCCGCAGCAGGTGGTCGTTTATCGGAGTCTCCTGTCGAAGTGTCTCCTGTTGAAGACTTTATAACACCAAGGGCGGAGGAGCGGGTGGCCTCAACAACACAAGGACCGCCTCCAGCCTCTCCTATTTCGCGATCCTCATCTTTCTTGGAGCTGGTTGAGCCGCCTAAAGCAGCCGCACCACTAGAAGAACCAGTTCGGCCGGTATCTAGGTCAACGAATGCAACGCCTGTGGCGCCATCTGTAGTAATACCGACATGGAGTGACGCAAGTCTACGTGCTTACCTCGACGACAATGACATTAGAGACATGTTGATTGTGATCAATGACAAGTTCGGTGTTGCGCCGGCAGGACCGAATCACCCGCTCATGGCAGGACTTTTCCAGGACGAGAGCCGGAAGCTAGCTGTCCTCGAGAAGCGGTTGGATGGATTGCTTGGCGACTGGCTCGCGAGGAAGGCGCGGACAAGGGCAAGAGTGACGGCGTGATGTTTGTAAATACGGGACCGGGGCTATGATTCGGCGTTTTTGGGCTGGATGCGCATGGTGTTAACATCATGGTAAGATGAGAAGACTGGGCGTGGACGGTTGCGGCTTCTTTGGGACTTTGGCACTTCACATTCTTGGGCGCTTGATTGGCACGTTGAGATGTATACGAATGTGTTGATACTACGGATGACAAGTACAGGAGAGAGGGCGACCTACTATAATTGGGCTGAGCGTCACTTTTGACAGTCTCTCTTATGGACACAAATATGATCACCCCTGTATACACAGAGACTTCTGGCATTGCACTTCAGCTGGGGTACATCCAAGGATGTTTTATCATGGTTGTATTTCTCAACTAAACACCACTATTGGATTAGGTATCGACTTTATCGATAAGCATACCTTATATCGAATGCATCCTACTTCTAGATATCTCCGTCCTCTCCCTTCCAATGCAGGCGAGCATCTGAACCACCCCATGCGCCTCGCCCACCTCCACCTCCCCAACATCATCCACTATGACCATGCTTCCCTTCTCCGAAACCGCCTCGTCTCCGCCCTCCTCGCCTACAAAGCCTCATTATCAACACCCAACAACCCCACCGCCTCAACCACCCAGCTCCTCCCTCGCGCCGACCCCAC
>JAGFMK010000141.1:0-69912 GCA_021030975.1 Lichenothelia convexa | reverse complement strand
CGGAAGCACCCCCCTCATAATCTCCCAGTGCCTCACCGCGCCCTTGATCTGCCACTTCCGCATCTCCCTCATCGTCTTCTTATCCCCTCTCCTCAGCACACTAACCTCCTTCCTTGCTTCGCCCTGGTCCTGTGGAGACTGTGCACCAAGCAGCGAAGGAAACTCCATCTCTAACTCTGGCGGAGGAGGGATGTAGCGCGCGCGTGAGAGGGAGGAGAGATGGTCATGGGGTGTGGGGGGGCGGAAGGACCATGTTGGTCCTGGGTTGGTGTTGGGTTGGGAGGAGGACGCTGATGGGTGAGAGGGGTGTGGGAGGGGTTTGTAGCAGAATATCACTGCGTTGACGAAGTCTGAGGATAGTGGTTGGTGGTTTTGGTGCTGGTGGGTGGAGGAGGAAAGAGGAGGTTGGTCTCTGAAGATGCGGCAGTTTTGCTGGTGGAAGACTGAGAGGATTGTGCTGAGGATGAGGGGCGTTGTGGGTAGGGACAGGTCGGCTGCGTAGTTCTGTAGGTGAGAAAGTGGCATTAGCGAAGTTCTTGGGCTTTGGGGCGGTAGCTAGGCAGGCCGATGGAGGTGGGTTGGCCGTGACAAAGAAACCGGGAACGGAGATACGAAAGATTAGGGCGAGTGAAGTGGGCAGGGGAGACGAACTATAGCGATTGCGCCACCGGGCTTGAGCAAGCTGTGTAGTCCTTGCAGGAACTCGACAGTGAATAGGTCAAGTGGCTCTGCTCCGCCGGTGAAGACGTCGTGGATGATGTAATCGTATTGTTTCGCGCTATGGTCCTGCACACTTCCTGGCGAATGTCGGGGCTCGTTGGCGGCAGTCTCGACCCAATTGACAGCGTCTTGAATCACAGCGGTATGATTGGATGGTAAATCGAAGTATCTTGAGGCAAAGGCATGAACGACGGGGTCGAGTTCGACGATGGTGGTGTTGATGCCGTGGTGGATGAGAGCGGATGGGGCGGTACCTATGCCTAGACCACTTGGAAATGGGAATGAGATCAGCTTAAAGAGCGTGTACAACGAAAAGACCCCGTATTTACTATTTACAGGGCTACGATAATGAGCATCTTGTTCGACTCTGACCACAGATGGAACGTATTTGCTTGAGTAGCAGAAGAGTAGTCCGGGGGATTTAGTGAGATAAACAGTGCCAGCTTTAAGGAAATTCTCATTAACGATTTGCATACAAGCAAAACAGTACGTTTGATACTATCAATGGTAAAATGCACAAGTAACGGAAGCAATCTGGCACAAATCAGCCCAACGAAATGTAATACCGATGAAAGCTACACTTACATCACGAGAGCCTCCGTGTCTGTATCCACTGTTCTCCGCTTATCTTCCGCCTCATCTTCGCCGACAATAAGCCTGACAGCTTCCAGCATCGAGAACACAGCATACACTGGCTCTTTGGTTGTGATCCCCCTTTTGACGCTTTCAGGTGTCACCAACCATTCTCCACCCAGCAAGCTATGATCGCATCTCATTACGCGGAATCCATCCATTGTATTTTCGAGCACCGATACGTAGCCCGTAACAGACTCTTGTCTGTCAAGAAGGCGGTAACCTTGGTGTTGTAGCGATGTGTTTAAGCGTGCAGTATTCAGTGCCAAGGGAACGTGGATATTGATTAATGTTAGATGTACGAGCGAGGGAAGCCCGAGAAGAAGCCATTTTGATGGCAGAAGTATTGCGTAGGCGCTGGCGAGGAGATATTGCAGGCCGACTCTTGAAAGCAGAGGGTTCGAGCCGAGGAGCCCAGGTATCAAAGTGTTCGAGAATGTCTCTACAGTGAGTATAATATAGGTTGACACTGCTGCCACGATGAAGCTCGTATAGATCGAGCTGTGGCCACCCAGATTCAGTCCCTCAACGAGCTCCAGAGCAGCGTGCGTAGTTAGGATAACCAAAGGCACCACCGTTGAACATTCCGTGACCAGTGGCCCAAACTTTACACCTAGACTTCCAGAGAATCCCAACAGAAACGATTGCAGGATAGGTATGTAAAAAGCCAGCATGGGGATTAAAGCAGTCGTTTTCGAAGGGACTATTCTTCTCAGCGAGCTTTTGGCTGCAAACGCGGCAAAGACAGCACAGCCCAAGGCAGGGCGATGATACAGCGTAGGTGGTATAGAGCCATAGACAGGTGAAAGATTGAGGAGAGAAAGACATGACGAGATACCAGTAAGGGTGAGCAAGACTACTGAAAGGAAGAAGATCTTTCGTCGCGTCAACGGGCTGGAGAATCCTTGATCGTGAACACGTCGGGCTGCGGTAGGCGTACGAGACTTGGATTGTTCAGGCATCGTAAGAGAAATGTGTGCCTTAACAGCTTTAAGCATCAGCTTAAGCCATATTGATCGATTCATTCATGGTATTGCTCTAAACCTGCGAACCTCGGGCTACAGTCGTCGTGCGCCTTAGTAAGTTCATTGCTACTTGTGAGTCTGATGTAGAGGCGACCGCGTTCTCATGATAGATTCGTCGTTGGCTCCGCATTTATTCCCAAGAGTGTGTTGTGCTAGTAGCGCCAGAGCCCTGTTGTTGTCGGCTTCGGCAGGCAACGTCCCCAGTCACGTGCGTACGCAGCTTGGTGGCAGGCTCGGAGGAGCTCTGTCCCGGCGGAGATCTGGTAAGCACGTAGGCAGCTCTGCGCCTCTATAACCGAAAGCCCTTTTCTTACAAAGGCACGATGTCGGCGACGAGACCTTGGGGAACTTACATCTGTTTCACCTGCCAAGAGCCATATCATGTCACATATAATCCTCACTGGCGCAACAGGGCTAACCGGTTCGGCCATACTCGCTCATTGTCTGTCTTCCGCGGCCATTTCCCAAGTCACCATCTTGTCCCGACGACCCGTCAAGCTTGCCGAAGGGCACGAGAAAGCACAAGTTATCATCCATAAAGACTACAACACCTACCCTGACGAGCTGTTGAAGCAGTTGCAGGGAGCTAAAGGATGCATATGGGCACAAGGGCGAACGTCTATTGGGATGACGGAGAGGTAGGCAAACCTGCTGTAGCTCGGCCTTCCCTACCATCGTGTTCCCTCACACTACCGTACATGAATGGCTTACGGAACACGACTGTTCAGCGATTATACTGTTCTCACGCATGACTACCCCGTTTCCGCCGCTCGCGCCCTCTCCAACCTCTCCTCATCCTCATCGAGCCCATTGAACTTTGTGTATGTATCCGGCGAAGGCGCCGACCCCACCGAAGCATCCCGCCAGATGTTCGCCCGTATCAAAGGCCGTGCTGAGGCCTTCCTTCTCTCGCTCCAGTCCGACCATCCATCGCTCCGCGTGTACAACGTCCGGCCGGGCCTCATAGATCCAGAAAATAACTATTGGGGTGACCGTCCCCGCAACCTGGGACAGAAGTTTTGGGACTTTTCAGCCCCTGTGTTGAGGTCAATCCTACCGGCCAGTGTATTGTCTCCTGCGGATGAACTAGCGGCGGTGCTCGTGAAGCTTGCGATTGGCGATGGCGAGCCTATACCTGATGGCAAGGGAGTAGAAGCTGATGGTAGAACATTGAGGAATACGGCACTGAGAAGGCTGGCGCAGACTTGAAGGTGCAATACTAATTCCCTGAATGTGCTGTAAGGGTACTATCATCTCGGATCAGATTGATTCGAAACTAAGTCCAGCGCGTTATTGGAAGCAATCCGTGACAACATCGTGGTACGGAAGACCACTGCATTGCAGGACTTGTAGTACCCGTCCCAACCTGCCAATGGTCCGATGGAGAACAATGAGGGTAAAGGTAGATCTTTGCTATTGTTAGAATGGGCTAGGTAAAGGAAGAAAATCTCAAACGTGATCTTGAATCTTCGGGGAAGCGCGCACTTGAATTTTCTCATGTTCTATCGCCCATGGGGATAGCAGACAAGCGTCTCCAACTTGCAACTTCCCTGGACCGACTGCCCAATCTAAACTGCACCTACGCGGATGTAAGATATGACAACAGTAGCCATGTTTGACATTTCTTTAACCGTGCCGA
Organism: Lichenothelia convexa; assembly: GCA_021030975.1. Lineage (NCBI taxonomy): Eukaryota > Fungi > Ascomycota > Dothideomycetes > Lichenotheliales > Lichenotheliaceae > Lichenothelia > Lichenothelia convexa. Next base: position 65,895 of record JAGFMK010000141.1, on the reverse strand, counting down.
AATTCGGACCTCCGAAGGTACCTGGTGGGAATATGCACATATGAGAAGATTCGGACCATCAACTCACCGAGCTCCTCTCTTGGCTCAAAAGAGTCTGTCAAGTAGATTGATTTCTTTATGCGGAGAAAGAATATGCCTCAGACGATTTCACGCTGTTGATATCCCCACAACGACTCGCATGCTTGAGTCGCGACTGATGCAAGCATACTGAACAGCAATCCGGTCGGTGACGGACTAGGGTGCCAATGCACAAAATGTAGACTTACCACTTCCAGGAACGGATGAACGCGGATCTGGTGAGGTAACCCCAGGAGACACGCCGGGGTGCATAGAGATTGGGTCCACCTCTGTTGAGATAGACGTATCCCGGTTGTGCTTGTGTCCACACAAGATGCGGAGCGATGCGGAGATTCTTGGCGTGCTATGATCTCAACCGTTGATATCGCTTTCAGGAGGTACTTCGTGACTAAGAAGCGGCGCATACGGAACTTCACTAAAGCCCCCTCCGTGATGAGTCACTGAGGAAGTTGTTTCTTATGGCATTTTCACTACACTTCAGTCTTATGGTATCACATCAGTACTTTGTACCACAAGTACGGTGTGGGCCCTAAGTTGACAGTTGCAGAAGGTCCACACTATTTGGTGGGTCTGTTGTGCATGTTCCCCAAACACTCCGCATCAAGGAGTTTTCTAGTGCTCATGCAAGTGCATAGTACAGGTCCACGCTGCCCGGGCTCCCAGCGCGGATGGTGAACTACCCTCCGCTAACCTATGCGTAATGGAAACGCTTCGGCAGATACTGTTGACAGTACGCATCGCTCAGTAATAATCCCGTCTTGTCGAACTGTTAAAGTCGACACTAGTTCGACCTTCGTCTTACCCAGATAGCTGGAACTATCAACAGATTCAGCATGCATGAGTTAACTCTGAAGCGCATATTTTCCAAGTTCTCTCGCCAAAATGTACAAAGATTGATGTAGTACGGGTACAATACGAGGTCCCTAGGTATGCATAAAAACCAGGACCATTATTGAAGATGTGCATGGTAGTTCCTTGCAAGGCAGTAGCTTGGAATGCTTGACGTCAGAACGAAAACGGTTTTGCATGGTGGGGCCACATTCTCAACTGCAGATTTTCTTGGCACTACTCGTATGTATCCAAGGTGCAGGACAAGTTGATTACTCCGCGGGGGCATGCAGACGCTTCCCAAGAATTTGGACTTTGATGGAGAGAGCATTCAAGGAATACCGCGGGGTACAGAAGTTGGTGAAGCGTGGGGTACCGTTTTCTCTCTTGGCGGCTGCTGAGATGCACGCGCAAAGACATATGCATGATTCCGCCACAGGTAATAGAGCTTTAATTATTCATCACGGGCGTCGCCATCTGTCTGACGGAGATATTCACGCTTCCGTGCACAAATAGCGCCCAGAGCATATTCGCATCGGAACGGTTTCTGAACTTGACATCACTAAAGCTTTCTGGCTTGAAGTTCCTTCCATTGAGGAATCTCTCTACGGGGCCATCTAAACACGCTCACAGCCAGGCACAGATCGTTAGTTGTCAGTTAGATTACAGGTCTATTTACATCAAATGTAAATTCTGCAGGTAGGCAAACCGTTGAACGCGCTGCTTTGATGTCCCTCTACCTAATCGCCGAGTTAGCTTACCTTAGCTGACTGTACAGATAAAGTTCTCACTACTGGCGAAATGTTGCGATATTTGCCCGGACCCACTTCGTCAAGGTTCGCAACGGGCGGCAACGCCACATCCGCTAACACTTGCCTTGATCAGTCTTCGGTCTTTGTCCGTTTTGCGGGCCGACAGCCAACGGCAAATCAACAGCCCTGTAGGAGATGCACCTCGCCCAGCTAAGAACGTACACTTGCAGGCGAAAAAAGCTTTCAAACACCCCCGTCTGCTCTTCTTATCCGGCATTTCAACAGGAGCCCGGGATCAGCTTTTGTACCTGTACCTGACTAACGAAGTTTGCAATGATCCCTCACTTATGGTTGGTGGGACTAGCGGACTCAGACATGTTCACCGCTGCAGGGCCAGAGGAGGCCAAAAAACCTGACGCCAATAATAGGAATGCTACATCGGAGCCGCTCGACTTACGGGGTAATAATGGGAGCATTAGGGCCACCTCCCTTGCAAGAGGACCCCAAAGCCCAGCAGGAAAACACCGCTATCGACTTTGGCGCCAGATGGCGACTCTCAACGGCTTCGGAGCGCCGCCCACGTCGATGTCGTCTTCCTGTGGGACGACACATCAGTTCCCATCCTCAACTTTCTGTGTGGCATGCCCTTTATATGAGGTTGCAGCCACCGCTCCCCTTCGCTGTACATACGGAGTCGCTTTTAATCCTCGCGCTCACACCTCCTCAGACACTTCAGACGGATGACGTGCCCATCCTCCAGTCCTTCACAAGTGTGCTAAAAGAATCGTTCACCCTTGGCCGTAGGTCTTTGCTACCATCAGTACCAAGCTCTGCTTCTCTCGGACATGCATCGATGCCTGTCTTTGAGTATTGTATCCCTCCTCTCCACCGTAGCCTTGGGACTGCAATATGATCCCAACTTCGTGGGCTTCAACCTCAACGAGAACCAGACTGCCAGTAATCCTCTAGACTACTGGGGCTCTTGGGACAACCACACTTACCAGCAATCGCCTACAAATTGGCGGTTCCCTTTCTACAGCTTCTTTGTCGACAGATATGTAAACGGCGATCCGTCCAACGACAATGCAAATGGAACCGCGTGGGAGCATGATCCTACCGGCACCCAGCTGCGCCATGGCGGCGACATCAAGGGCCTTCAAGACTCGCTGGACTATATCCATGGTCTTGGTGTTAGAGTAAGCATGACAAACGCAGCTTCCGTGTTATTGGTACTGACTGTTTCTTTAGGGTCTCTATCTCGCAGGAAGCCCTTTCATAAACTTGCCATGGTCCTCTGATTCTTACAGTCCCCTCGATCACACCCTCCTAGACCAGCATTTCGGCGACCTTAAGGCGTGGCGAGATGCTATCACCGCAATACATGATCGTGGGATGTACGTGATCTTGGATAATACGATGGCTACGTAAGTGCTCGCGACTCCGCTGTGGTGCACGGTAGCTAATATAAGTGGGGTTTAGAATGTCAAATCTGATCGGGTTCGATGGGTATCCCAACGTAACGGCGCCCTGGTCATTCCAGGAGCACAATGTCAACTGGAAGAGTGACAGGAAATATCACGACTACGAAATCGGCAATACCTGGGAGGAAGTATGTCCTTATCCTTATCCGCGGTTTTGGAATCAGAGTGGTATCAGGTACAACAACAGTGACATACAGTCAATGGTTGGCTGTCGCGATAGCGAGTTTGACCAATATGGTGAAGTTACTGCTTTCGGCAACTACCCGGAGTGGCAGAAGCAGCTATCCAAGTTTGGTTCGGTTCAAGATCGTCTGCGAGAGTGGAACCCAGCAGTCCGCAGGAAGATCGAACACTTTTCCTGCCTGCAGATCGCTATGTTGGACGTTGACGGTTTTCGTATGGATAAGGCGCTTCAAATCACTGTCGATCCGCAAGGGGCATTCTCTGCAGCGATGCGGGACTGTGCTCGTCAGCATGGCAAAAATAACTTCTTCGTTACAGGCGAGATTGTGAATGGAAACGCCAATGGAGCTATCTATATTGGTCGAGGAAAAGAGCCGTCAATGAAGACTCTCGATATAAAGCAGGCCATCACGCGTCAAAACCAAACATACATCAGAGACGAAGGACAAAACGCTCTGGATGCAGGCGCCTTCCACTACTCCGTTTACCGAGGTTTAATGAGGTTTCTGGGTCTGGATGGTGATTTGATCGCTGCGGACGATTTGCCAGTCGACTTTTTTGACCAGTGGGCTCTTATGGTGCAGACAAACGACCTCGCCAATGCCAACACTGGCGAATTCGATCCTCGCCACATGTATGGCGCTTCGAATCAAGACGTCCTCCGCTGGCCAGGTCTGGTTGATGGGACTCAGAGACAATTGCTGGCTGCGTTCGTAACTACCCTGCAGATGCCAGGTATCCCACTTCTTTTGTGGGGAGAAGAGCAGGCCTTCTACGTCCTCGATAACACCGCGCCCAATTACATTTTTGGCAGGCAAGCGATGTCTTCGAGCCAAGCGTGGCAGATGCACGGCTGCTACAAAGTCGGAGATGTGAATCTGCACGACGCACCGTTCAACAGCACTTTGGTCGGGTGTCAAGATGATAGTGTTAGCTTGGACCATAGGGACCCTTCACATCCGGTGTACAACGTTTATAAGATGATGTTCGAAATGCGCACACGATATCCTGTGCTGAACGACGGTTGGACGTTACAAGAACTGTCGAAAAGTACATTCAATGTCACCCTTCCTGGCTCTTACGGCTTCCCAACGGAAACAGGGCTATGGAGTGGCGTCCGGGGGCGCTTTGAAGGACTGCAAGATTTCGCTGGCGTAGGGCAAGGGAATCAGAGCGTCTGGATCGTCTACTCGAATCAATACATAGACAGGACGTTTCCGTTCAACTGCTCCGTCGCTAACAAAGCATTGATTGCACCTTTCGATGCAGGCACCACTGTGCGCAACCTCTTCTATCCTTTCGATGAGTGGACTCTGGAAGCTTCTCCAGTCAAACTTGGCTTCGAGGGCTCTAGCGAGTACAATGGATGTCTCCCAGCAATGAATATGACCAAGTACGGCTTCAAGGCTTTCGTCCCTTCCAATATGTGGCTTGCTCCATCACCAGTAATCACGAAGTTCCTTCCAGGTCACGATCACCGACTTCTGTCGACTGTAGGTCCTACAGAGACCGAAACGGTATCAATCGAATTGCACTTTTCGGACTCTATGAGTTGTGATTCTGTCACCAATTCCATCTTGATCAACTCTACAATCGAATTAGGACATATCGCGGCTCTAGACAAGGATAGCATAAGATGCTCAGATGTTGCTTTCCTTGACCCACCTCCATTCTACGGCGCGGTGCCTACAGCGTGGGTCTTTCTCGCGAACCTTGTCAATGTCTCGAATGGGATCCATGAAATCACTGTCGACAACGCTACTTCACACAGCGGTAACACTTTCACCAATTCAAAGGCCAAATTCCTGTTCCGTGTTGGACAAAGCGACAATCCGATGGTGTTCCCTGGCTTTGCCAACTATAGCTCGACAATACTCTTTAACAACCTGACCCGGACGAGCACAGGGGCTGGGAGTTCGCCGTTGTACGTTTCTCACAAAGCCCCAGGTGCCGACTTGTTTCGCTACTCTTTGACCTGGGGTTCAAGTTGGAGCGAATGGATGCCCTACAATGGGGGCAACACTTCTTTGGAGACCCAAACATGGTCCGGCACGAAGGCTCAGCAGTGGGAGGGAGAGCATGTACGTGTGCAATACTGGAGCAGAGCTAGCGGTAGCAGCGACCACTTTCAGGAGGGTGATTTGTATGGCTCCAACAGACCGCCACGGCGGTTTCCGCATCTCTTCGTTCATGGCCCTTTTAATCAATTTGGCTACGACCAAGGGCTGGCGCATGAGATGAAGCAAGATAAGAACGGCTCCTGGACATACAGTTTCATGACTGAGTGGCCCGGACAATTCCAAGTTAATGTGTGGGGCATGAATCCGGATGGCCAGCCAGATATCACTTACGCCATGGGAGATGTAGACGGCGACAATGTTATGGATCGTATCGCACCAGACTCATTGGAACAGAGCTTGGCGAACATTACCCAGGGACCAGAGTCACCTCATTTGGCTTACCAGATCAGGTTCAATGACGCCGACCTGCGATACACGCTTGTACCTGTTGGCTCACGGTGGAAACAATTGGCACTTTTTATACTTCTTGCCGTTATACCGGCGTTGACCGCAGTCGTCGCTGTAGTTGCATATCTGAGGATCTTCTATCAGGTCAAGTTCAACAAGGTTGGCTTGAGTGAGGCCAAAGGCATCTTCGGACGATTCAAGAAGACTTTGAACTCTACGGAGTGGCTACCGGAGAAGTTCACTTCACGACCGTCCTCCCGTCAATTCGCCGGCTCTCGGCCGGATTCCGCTCTTTCGAACGACTCATCTCGCCCCACTTCCTCGCCTACGGCGTCGGTAACAATGGACTTGGGACCAGCAACCGTGGTTCAGGCTCCTCAGCGTACAGTCCTTATTGGAACGATGGAATACAATATCGAGGACTGGGGAATTAAAATCAAAATCGGTGGTCTAGGTGTGATGGCGCAATTGATGGGCACAAATCTCACTCACCAAAACCTTATCTGGGTTGTTCCATGTGTGGGCGGCATCGACTATCCTGAGGATTTCCGAGCCGAACCCATGATTATCACAGTCATGGGGCAGCCTTACGAGATAAACGTGCAATATCATCAGGTCAAGAATATTACGTACGTCCTCCTGGACGCTCCAGTATTCCGAAAACAGACCAAGGCCGAGCCTTATCCGGCTCGCATGGACGACTTGGAGAGTGCCATCTACTATTCTGCCTGGAACCAATGTCTTGCTGCAACGATACATCGGTTTCCGATCGATTTGTACCACATCAATGATTACCATGGAACGCTGGCCCCACTCTACCTTCTGCCGGATATGTTGCCATGCTGTCTATCACTCCACAACGCTGAGTTCCAAGGTCTCTGGCCCATGCGGACACCGGAAGAGCGCAAGCAGATTTGTAGCGTCTTCAACCTGCGCCCTGACATTGTGAAACGCTATGTTCAATTCGGCGAAGTGTTCAATCTGTTACATGCAGGCGCAAGTATACTTCGTATCCATCAGGATGGCTTTGGCGCTGTTGGTGTCTCGAAGAAGTACGGGAAACGATCGTATGCTAGGTATCCAATCTTTTGGGGTCTTAAAAAGATCGGTGCCTTGCCGAATCCGGATCCTTCTGATGTAGCAGAGTGGGACAAGAAACTGGCGGATCCAGATGACTACACGATCGACGAAGAGTTTGAAAAGAACAGGGTCGAGCTAAAACGTCAAGCTCAGGAGTGGGCCGGGTTGGAACAGCGAGCGGATGCGGACTTGTTCGTGTTCGTGGGTCGATGGTCGATGCAGAAGGGCATAGATCTGATTGCCGACGTCTTCCCCGCAATACTCGAGAAATACCCAAATACGCAGCTTATGTGTATCGGACCGGTCATCGATCTCTATGGGAAGTTCGCTGCGCTGAAGCTCGATGTGATGATGAAGAAGTACCCTGGACGAGTTTATTCGAAGCCCGAATTCACCGCCTTGCCACCATTCATCTTTAGTGGGGCCGAATTCGCCTTGATCCCATCCCGTGATGAGCCCTTCGGTTTGGTAGCCGTAGAGTTCGGCCGAAAGGGTGCCCTCGGTGTCGGCTCGAGAGTCGGTGGGTTGGGCCAAATGCCAGGCTGGTGGTACACCATCGAGTCACAGACGACCAAGCATCAAATGAATCAATTCAAAGCGGCGATTCAAGGAGCTCTTGCATCTAGTCAAGAAATACGCAGAATCATGAGGGCTCGATCGGCGAAGCAGCGATTCCCTGTTCAACAATGGAAAGAGGACCTGGAGATTCTTCAAGCAACCGCGATCAAACAGTTCAAGAAGCAGGCAGCTAAGCGCTACGTCCCTAGCAGATCAGGTGCCACGACACCAGCAGGTGGCTGGCAGAGTCCTCGACAGTCGGCAGAAGGCTGGAGCACGCCAATGATGATCCAGAGTCCTGCATCGAGCGTACCTCCGTCGCGGTCCGGGAGTGTATCAAGATATACGCCGCGGGCGAGCGGTGAGTATAAACGAGTAAGCTCTGAATACAATCTGGCCAGTCGGTTGCATCGGAGTGGCCGTGAAAGTCCAATGATTGGTAGCCACGGTTTAAGCGCGCCGACCTCGCGCTCCACCAGTCCTGTGAGAGGGATGATGCGCACTTCAGGCTCTTTCACAAATCTTTTCTCTCTCGGCCGCCGGCATGGACCGGGACACGTTACGCCTTTTGACTCCAATGAGCGCCTGGACCTCGAAAGGGGAGATGTCGCCACTCCTACATTGCCAACTCAACCGATGATACCGGAGGATAGCGTTGCACAGGCACCTGACCCTGCTAGGTTATCCACCGAGGTTACGATGACTGCCGAGCAGGCTGCTGCCAGCAGGAAGCGCGCGCAGCAGGAGTTTCTACGCGCTGCCGGCCTTCAGATGCATCCCATCGTTGATGGCACAGCACACGGAAGCCGGCACATCGCTTTCGAATCTCCCATGTCCTCGCCGTTAGCCTCCCCGATGGCGTCGCCGCCGCAATCTGCGCCTAGCACGCCACCCACAGAGATGAACGTGGAGCCTGACATGAACAGACTTCAGCTGAGTTTAACGAAGGTCATGGAGAAAAGTGAAGATAAGAAGCCACAAGAACTGACTCCGTTCTTCACGGACCCAACTGGCTTGTACTACCGCATGTTTGAGCGGATGCTTGAGAACTTAAATGGCAAAACTTCGGAAGGTCGATTATGCATCGAAGAGTATCTGGTGAAGAGTGAGAAGCAGTGGTTCAACCGCTACAACGAAGCTAAAATGGGAAAAGAGCCCAAAGCATCGAAGGGCCCGCGTGTCTCGGTGCTACCTACAAGTACGTCTGATCTGGGCTCCTCCAGTAATAGCCTCGAGATGAGCGATCGGTCGAGTGCCAACGCAGTTGCCGACGATGACGGCCTCGAGCAATTTCTCTTGCCGGCAGACTATCAGCCACCAACGAAGTTGCGCAGGATCATGAACATCAAGATCGGTGATTGGCCATTATACGCCTTCCTTCTTGCCCTAGGGCAGATCATATCAGCGAACTCTTATCAGATGACGCTCCTGACGGGGGAAAACGGGCAGTCAGCGACGAAGCTCTATGTCGTAGCCTCCATTTACCTTGCTGGCTCCTTGCTCTGGTGGTTCTGTTTCCGCAAATTCCAATCTAAGTGGGCCATATCCGCACCGTGGGCCTTCTACGGCCTGGCGTTCTTCCTACTCGGGATGGCACCCTACGGACGTAATTGGGATAGCAGAGCCTGGATTCAGAATGTCGCTACTGGGTTCTACGCCTTCGCCTCCGCCAGCGGGGCCCTCTTCTTCGCCCAGAATTTTGGCAGCACTGGCAGTGCTCCTGTCAAAGCGTGGGCTTTCCGTGCTTGCGCGATTGCAGGCACACAGCAGATCTATATCGTCGCGCTTTGGTTCTGGGGATCTACGATCACTAGCGCGACGGTTGCCGGTGAGAGTGTCCACGGCTCTATCTCATACGGCGCACCAATGACTGCCATTACTGTGCCAATTACCGTTTTACTTTGGGCCATCGGCCTCGCTTTGTTCTTCGGCCTCCCCGAATTCTACCGCCAGGCTCCTGGCGCCATTCCTTCCTTCTACGCCTCTATCGTGCGCCGCAAGATCATCCTCTGGTTCTTCTTCGCCGTCATCATACAGAACTTCTTCCTTTCGGCCCCTTATGGCCGCAACTGGTCGTACCTCTGGTCCTCGAAGCATGCTCCAGCTTGGGCAATTGTCCTACTCGTCTTGCTCTTCTTCGTCGTCCTATGGGCCGCAGCGCTCTTCATGTTCGGACAACTCTCCACTACCCACTCTTGGATTCTACCAATCTTCGCCATCGGCCTGGGTGCCCCGCGATGGTGCCAGATGCTGTGGAGCACATCGAATATTGGAGCCTACCTCCCTTGGGCCGGATCACCACTCGCTTCCGCGATGCTGGGGCGCTCGCTATGGCTCTGGCTCGGTCTGCTAGACTCGCTCCAAGGGATCGGTTTCGGCATGATCCTGTTGCAGACCTTGACGCGCTTCCACATCACGTTCACTCTGATGGCCGCACAGGTTTTCGGCTCGATTGCTACCATAGTAGCTCGTGCTTGCGCACCAGACAACACTGGGCCAGGAGACGTCTTCCCTGACTTCGCGGCCGGATGGGCCGACGGGTTAAGCAAAGCTTGGTTCTGGGTCGGGTTGATGTTCCAGTTGCTGATTTGCGTTGGATACTTTGCCTTCTTCAGGAAGGAGCAGTTGAGTAAGCCGTAGGCCTGCTCGAGTTGGATGTATACCATTCGGGACATGGACAGACTGTACAGAATGATTTATCCTGCAGATTGTGCATAAGGTGGACTTTTATCTATTTGCTTCATGATGTTAATATCTGACGACGTTACGATGTGCTTTTGCTGACGAATTGCATTTTGATATGTACGGGCATTCTGTGAGCGCTTTCCTTTTCTGAAAAGCACTTGCACGAAAGTGCTTCGAGCAATTTGTTCTTCACTTGTTATAGATGGAAGTTAGATAGATTGAACGGTTAGTGAAAACAATCATCTTTCGGGGATTCACAATCGTTGGACATTTGTGATATTATTAAGTGTCATTAAGATCCAATTACCGCCATGCGGGAGAGTTTTAACTTTGTAGTAATGTGAAGGCGTTTGCATGATCGATCGGTACCAGTTTTATATAAACGTTGTTCGTGACTTGAAGTTGCCCGTGTGCAAACCAGTTAATGACAATTGTTTGTGACCTGAACTTGCCCAGGTGCAAATCAGATATGACAATTCAAAGCGATCACGCACATTATTCTACACACGCGCAAGGCTAGAAGGATTATGAACTGCCAGTCACACATTAATGTTTCGGCCAGTAGTGCTCGAGAACCCAAGAGGGACGACTGACTCATCGGCCATCAACTCAAGGCTTCGCCATGGATACTCCCACTTCCCGTTCCCCAGCAGCAACACTCGCCTACTCTCCCTGCCTCCACGAAGTCTTCATTCACCCCTCCCAAGTAATACTACCTACGGTTCCCTCACTTTCCCAACACCTCCCTCTCTCTCCTTCTCCAGCTCCTCAATATAGGGCATCCTAACCTTACCCCTCTATCCCCGCAAAAGTTCTACCCACCCCAAACAAACAGCGCCCAATCCATTTCCCCCTCCTCAGAAACCCCTCTGCCGCCTCCCCCGTCCTCCTCTCCACCTCCCCAGCACATATCCTACGGCCCTCAGCTCTGCACCATCGAAAATCTCCGTTGCCTACATCCACACCCACTCCCACAAACCGGGTACTCCCCTTCCCCGTCGTCTACTCATCGAGTCCCAGAACCGCGTTGAAGTTTGAGGCGGAGGCAGAATATCCTGGCATTGCCTCCCTCGTGTCCATGATGCCAAACGTTTCCTGCCCCTTGATGCTATGTAGCGCGAGAGCCGGTAATGGCTTCTGGGAGGGGAGGCCCGTTACCGGTTTTGATTTCCCTCCGGCGGAGACGCGGTTGCGCAGTCGGTTGGTGGTGGCGTTGGGGCTGGAGGGTGGTGGCCGCGATGAGAAGGGTTTCGTGTTTGGAGAGCAGTGGGGCGGGGATGGGCTGGAGAGGGTCGAAGCTGAGTTGGGGCGGACGTGGTTGCGGGAGTTTTGATGGGGGAGTACCGGCGAGAGCGGTGGGGGAGGTGGATTTGGGAGATGCAGGGTTATCCTGCTGAGAGAATAGGTACGAGTTTTAGTCTCTCCTTCAGCCAGCGGAAGAGTTGATTGGTGATGAGGTTGCCATACACGGGTTAATGGACGGGAGGCCAGATTAGGAACGATAGTGATTTGGGGAGTCTTGATCACCAGCGTCGGGGCCTCTGTCACCGACATGGTGGAAATAGGATCGATGACAAGGATGAAAGGTGGGGCGAGCCACGCTGCGTAGAGGTTCATTGTCTCCTTGAGCAGATTTTGACTATGGTCAGGCAGTATGGCCAGCAGGAAGTGGGCCAGAGGAGAGTAGGGTCAAGCTGGGCAGAGTATTCATGTAGGATATGAGGCAAGGGAATGAAGAATCGATGCACAGACACGAACGTTGACGGTCTATGATATTTACACTGACGCAAGATCTCTTAGAATTCAATGCATTGACTGAGACCGCAGGACCGTAGAGGACCGTGTCACCGCTACCCTTTTTCCAATAGAACACGGAACGAGCCATGCTATGCTTGAGCTGTGCGCTGGATAAATGATGCCAGATAGGGAAAACCAGATCTGAAGAGAGCGTAGCAATACCCTAAAACCGACCAGGAAGGGTGCATCAAGATGAATAAGCTCGTGAAAACCGGAGTTTACCGCGGAACAGAGAAGGACGAGAATACGCGGGGTCTTAATAACAGTTTCGTTTCCAGCGGATATCTTGTGAAGAGCTCGAACTTATGGGCTTGGCTTAGCCTTTCTTCGATTACTTGGAGACCTAGGTTGAGAAGTTTTCACATCCCAACAAGGGACATTGACAGCACAGGTTGAAATTTTGAAGGATAAAAGTGATCCTCATAGTGTTACTGATATAGCAGTATCGTATTGTGTGCAGCTATTTGCGAAGCAGGCGAACTAATGAGTAGTCATGGACTGGGGTATCGAGTAGGTCATTGTTGTACAGTAAAACGAAAGTAACCAGTAGGTCCGCCCAACGCAAGGCACAGCGCGCCGCTTCAGTCTCCAGAGAAGGTGTCTATCCCGTCCCTGGTATAATACATTTCCATAATATCGTCAGACGGGAATAGTTTCGAAGGTGCGAGAAGTTGGGTGGGCTGGCTGGCCGAGGGGATGCGAGGTTATCGAAGTTTTAGGAGCTGCGGTCTTGAAAGTAGGCAGTGTCGTGAGGCGACAATACTTGGTTCTGTCGACGATGGAGTAAGCTTTCGGCAGTTTTAGTCCACCCCCAAGAATCAAGCTTACCTGATGCGAGAGGTCCCTCAGCGAAAGCAGCTAAACTTGCCCAAGCTGAACCGGAAAGGAGCTCTTCGAACACCGTGCTTGTCTACGACAACTCCACCACCTTTAGGGACCCGCGTACGTCAGCCAACATCCACTCTCATCTTTCAGATAATGCATGGGATGGTCTGCAGTCGAGAGGGAGTAGCGTTGCATAACTGACCTCCATGGCGTCCGCCGAACTGCTTTGTCCACATGAAAGGCATCGTCGTGCGTGCTTGTCGTTGCTGATTTGAATAAGGAGAAACAATTTTAGTGGTATCTGATGAGGTTCAAGTGAATAGGTCTGTCGAGTTACTCTAGGTGCTTGTAGATAGGAAGACGAGAAGTTGGCTTCTTGCTTGTGAGAGGTGTGGTGTTCGTACAAGAGCTGAGACTGACCTTGTTTTGAATTATCAACAGCAACCACCACCGACGTCGGCCAAGGCCAAGGCGCGGCTGTGCTGTGGCTAAGCAAACACTTCATCGCCACCACGGAAAGGTACCATGTAGGTATATCGATTTTGGTTACCAATATCCAGCTTTACGTGCATTATGAATGGAATATAGGACACTTGGAACAATAGATATCAGTGCGACACTGTAACCTGTTGTAGGGGTTATGGGAATCGCGCGTCGGAATTCATGTTTCGAGTTGATCGAAGGTTGCCATGGTATGTATAGCATGATAGTGTACAAATTCAGCAGGTAGAATCGAAATGACAATCGCTGACCCAAACCGGCCTGTCAAGAACAACGCCTGAGTAACGCCCATGATGCCATGCCAACCTGATAGACCAACAGAGCTGTTCCGAAAGTATTACATTGAGGTGTTAGCCAGAATGACAATATAAACAGCATTCATTATCAGACAAATATAGCGAAGACGCCTCGCCAAATGCGCTATGCTAAGTAAAGGGTATCAGATGCTCCGCCATGTCCCTATGCAAATCCCCTAAAATTACAAGCCAGAGTCGATCTGATCCGGCACATGCGTATTGGTCCATGCGGCCCAGTCCCTACACGTTTGCGCCATGATGCTGGGTATCTGCACATCCTTGGCAATATCATCTGGTCGCTCTAAGAAGTTGATGAGCATGCCCGTAGATATGTGCCATGCGATGTGGCAGTGGAACGGCCATGTTCCCGGATTATCTTGGGCCCATTGGAGGACCAGGTAGCTCGGTTGACCATCACAGTCTTCCTCCGTAGTATGGTTGAAGCTGCAAGTTGCAGGCTGGATGATTTGAACGTCCCGGCGTTGCGGGTTTGCGGGGTTGATGATAGTACCGTCCCACTCCCCAAGCCCCTCAGCTAAAACCATCATGTCATGTCCGTGCAGGTGCATAGGGTGATATAATGGTGTGTAGTTCTTCACTATGATGCGAACGGAGCTGTTTGAACCGGTGTTGTAAACGTTATACTGCTCGGGGAAAGACAAGTTGCCCAGCTTAGCATTAAGGAGTACGGGATCGTTGTAGTTGCCACGAAAGCTGACGCCGTTGACCCAATACACGAGATGGGTACCGTTCCAAGCAAGTTCCATTGGTATGTCGAAGGTCTCAGCTGGATCCCACACCGGTATCGGGTAGGTGGGGACGGTTGACGAGAGCGGGTCATTCGCGCAAGTGTTGAGTCGAGACTGAGCAATCGTTGAGGTTGTAGTTGGCGCCGTGGCATTATTCGCATTCTCGTAATACACAACCGCGAGCGCAACCGGTGAAATCCCATCAGTCGAAGAGCAGATATTGTCCAAGGAAGCCCGCATCCACACGCTGTCCGTTGGTTTTCCGGTCCCTTCAACAATGACATCTGTCCGCTGACCGGGGCCTAGGGAGATGAGGTCCGTCTCGTATGGTTGAACAGGAACGAAGTCGTTAGCTATCACGGTCATGGTGTGGCCATCAATGCTAAACTTTTGCAAGCCTTGAGCACTGCCACTAATCAATCGAAGTCTATGCTTCTTGCCGGATTGAAATTGGAAACTTGACAAGCCTGCATTGGGTGTACATGGTTGATCGGTATTTAAGCAATCGTAATTCATCTTGCCATTGATCAGGTTGTTGTTGGACAAAGGAAGACTATCATTCCTGATATTCGGATCGACATCACCACTCGATAGCTTTTCGATGATTTCCACAATGTCATAGTAGCTCATGTGATACCAGTCAGTGAGGAACACTGGGCCGATGTCGATGTCGTATTCGGTGTTATTGGGACCATGGATGATCATTGGTCCAAGTAAACCCCCATTGTACTGGCCGCTGTAGTGGGAATGATACCACGAACTGCCGTAGATGTGCGCGCGTGAATTGTAGGTGAAGGTAGATCCCGGTGCAATGGGGCACTGATCAATAGATGGCACGCCGTCAAACCACGGGGTTTCAGTCTGGAGTAAGCCGTGCAGGTGCAGGCTTGTCCCTTCGTCTTCAATATCGTTATGGACCGTGATAGATATCCAATCACCCCAGTTTGCTTCTATTGTTGGGCCTGGAAATTGCCCGTTGATAAGCAGAACCGGCCGCTCAACGCCATCTGGGGCGATGGTATCACGGCTAAACGTAAAATCATAGTATCGTGTGACACCTGGAACGTTTCAGCCTTGCAAGTCAAGCACACAACATGCGGCCAGACCGTAGTCTTACCTGTGTTCGGCACATCTGTATACGGATCCGAGTTTTCACAGGTCCTGTTACCCCATGGTGATCCCTGTGGCATCGGTCCATCACTAGCCCATGAGAACGTCGGAGCCCAAGATGTACCCAAGTAACCACCACCTGTCACGCGTTAGAGAAAACAAAGTGCATCGAGAAATGTCGGCATACCGTTCTGCTGGGACTGCGAGAGTTGGGGTTTTATATCTGTACTCTGCCATGACGGAAAGCTGCGCCCAAACCTGGGAGTAATGTTCGAGATTTCGCCAAGTGCTGCAGTCACCCCCACGAGAGAGCGTGAGAGTGAAGGCATTGGAAAGGCCGAAGTTTCTTCACACAAGTGGGCGTGAACAATCGATCACGAGAAAAGACTGAGGACGGGTGGAGCAGTCGTTCACGATCCTGAAACCAATAATGGCGGCCGCGGAGTATTCATATTCTTGCAAGCATCTGAGCCAGGTTCATACCAAGGTTAGGGTCTGCCATGACTATCTTCAAGGCGAATTGATGCATGTGCCAAGCTGGTTACCATTTGCCATGGCATCATACACTGACGGATAGAGACGAGTGGTGGGCAGTCCCACAGGACCGTGTGGGTCGCCAAATGGGGACTTATGATACTCCGTCTGACAGTAGTATGCCAGAAGATTACCTAGTATGCATTCGAACGCGGGTCGTTTGAGTGGCACCCTCGAGCGGGTGGAGTGCGGTATCCATGCTTTTGCCACGCCCTAGCAGGGTCGAGCATACAGAACTTTGTCATTATGCCGCGCAGAGGGCAGATCAATCGGAAACTCAAGTACTTTAACATGTCGATTTGTTTCCGTCATTTCGCAGCGGGCGCCAGCAGTAGTAACTTTGACATCTGAACGGACCCCATATGGTAGCCCACCGGCGCCTTGTGGGGTTATGTGTGCGTGACAGTTTTCCAAGCTCGGACAAGCTTTGCTGCCGAACAATTACTGCGGTCGCAAACATATAATGGATTTCTAATTGGATGAATCGCTTTAACCTTCGATATCTTAGGTATCAGTACGGAAGATGAGGTACCGCAACCAATAGAATAAGCAAGAGACACGTCTTTGGTAGGCGCACACAAAGCGGGGGCATCTTTGAAAGCCGCATACGTTGACGGTCAGAAAGCTTGATTCAGGCAGAGGCACAACCAAATCCTCCTAGTGGTCCCGAGATATGACCTGCTACAGCGAAGCTTGGTCGGAGCATTCGGTCGCGAGATCGCGGTCCG
Source organism: Lichenothelia convexa (assembly GCA_021030975.1). Classification (NCBI taxonomy): domain Eukaryota; kingdom Fungi; phylum Ascomycota; class Dothideomycetes; order Lichenotheliales; family Lichenotheliaceae; genus Lichenothelia; species Lichenothelia convexa. The sequence continues at coordinate 49,242 of JAGFMK010000141.1, read as the reverse complement.
TGGCTGCTTATTATTGACTTCAATACTCGACGAGTACTTATCGCAAAGGCGGAGATCCCGGCTCAGCTCAGGAATTGGACCATAGGTAGCAGGTTGTACTTGGTAGGTATTCCAATGGAACCTCTTCCGGTTTATTTCCCAGGGAGGGCCACATGGAGCGGAAAGAAAGGGCCGGTGCAGGCTCCGGTCGAGGCTCTGAGGAAGCCGCCAATAGCCCCACCAACAGCCTTGGTGCATTTGCTGCATTCTTGGTGACTCACCCCGCAATAATACCCCGCTCATTGTGCTCCGCAAGCCCGTGAATGATATCTCTGGCGGACGGATTTGTAGGACTAGATTGGGAGGCAGTTGCCATTGAGCTCTACTTTTACACTCTAGAACGTCGGTGAGAAGCGGACAGCAAAGGAGAATTAGTTGGCACACGACATTGAGACTGTTGCATTCGTTTGTACGTCACAAATGGACTGTTTGTCTTGATATTCATGGTAGATGACACTTTAGCTGACTCACAAGTCCGCAGCAGCTTCTCTCGTCCTTTACCAGCCTAAACAATAATCTCAACTTGCCTTCCAAGAGCGTTCCCACCTGCATCTTCAACATGGCTCCAACGGCAGTAACAGTGATGTATCCTAAAACCAACGATTCCAAATTCGACCTCGACTATTACCTCAGCAAGCATATGCCTCTTGTGATGGAGCGTCTGGAGCAGCACGGATGCAAGGGTTACAGGGTCGCCAAGGTTCTAGAAGACGACAAGCCGTACAGTATCATATGCACTTTGGAGTTTGACGCACCCGATCAGGTGCAGAAGGCTTTTGGTTCAGACGGAGGGAAGGAGGTCTTGGACGACGTGAAAAATTTCAGTAATGTGGATCCAGTCCTTCTGGTTGCGGACGTTGTGGGTAAGCATTGAGAGCAATATAACTGTAAGATGGGAGAATGATTGGTTGCAGGCGATGGAGACAAGAGACGAGGGAACAAGCTATAGCCCACACGATGAAGATTTCCGCTAAGTTCTCTAAATTATACATTTCGCGATAAATGCAAGTAAGCTTCTCTCCCGCACTGCCTCGCCGTTAGTCACCCAGAGTCACCTTGTTCGACATTAGTTCTATCAATGAACCCTGTTCTTAATTCACCCTTAATATAATGTTTGCTCACTAAATGATCTTAACTTTGTGGCTCCGTAGAACGTACATTTAGCCACACCAGTTGCTCCACGGATGCCGGCCATAAGACTACATGTGCCATACCTTCAAACTTGTCAAACTTTGCCGCAGTGCAAATTCCATGGGGTTTCGCCTGTGCGGAACAATTGGCAAAAGCAACGGACCTCCACTAAGCGGCGAGCACTGCCAAGTAGAAGTAGGAAAGGTGTGGCGCCTATGTCAGCCGCCACCGCTCCAAGTCCTAATCGCAAATCCGGATTCCAGCAGTTATCCACTACACCATCAATGATACATAGTACACGTGGCTCAGGCCAGATCTTGGATCACATGAAAAGAGCCGTCTCCTCGATGGTGGCTGCCATGTCAGACGAAAGGCCGGGACAGCACCTAGGTACCTAGTAATGTTTGTGCCACCATTTTATTGAACCGGCCACCTTCTAAGCGACCCCGCAATAATCCGGGGATGTGGGGTCCAGGTGCCATAGGATGATCAGGTATCATCAGCCTGGGGCTCTTCATTGCTGTGATTGTGTACTTCGTAAAGTCTGCCGACCCAGACTGACCGACTTGCATCCTTTTCTCCTCATGGCGTGAGCAGTCATGCTGCGCACGGTGGTTCGATATGGACGCCGGAAGTTCTACCCGACAATTATCCATTCCAGAGGACTCCTAACCCAAGCTCTGAGCAGAGGACCCTCGTATGTATGCTTTCCAATGCAATTCTTTGAAGAACCTTACTTGTTCCTATCTGTGCTGACACCAATCAAGCCTCCGCTCCTAGAACAGACAGTCGGTGACCACTTTGCGTCGGTTGTCTCCCAGTATGGCGACCGCACGGCGTACGCTTGCCCTCTTACGTTGCCTAAGCAGTCAATTTGACCATAGGTAGGGTCATCTCCCGGCATCAGGACGTGCGACTCAGTTACGAGAAATTAGACCGGGATAGCAATGCTCTGGCTACTGGATTGGAAAAGATAGGAGTCAAGAAGGGCGATAGAGTGGCTGTATCCCTAGGGAACAATATCGAGTACGCCTCTGTAATTATCATTGTTACCTACTGTTGCCCTCAGAGCTGGCGCTGATAGTTTACTAGGCGACCTATGCACTCTTCAAACTTGGTGCCATACTTGTACGTCACTGCTTGCCGGATTCATGGTCGGCCATTGATTAGGATAGGTCCCACTCAACCCTGCCTTCAACGCGGGGCAAGTGGTCGCTGCCTTGAACCATCTGGATGCGAGCCATCTCATCATCGGCGCCGAAACAAACTTGCCGCGAAAGGAACCTAGGTCGAACATCCCGCTCTTGACGCATATAGCACCAAACCTGAAGGGAAACAAGCTTGAGTCTGAACTTGTTCCTTCACTGGAAAAGGTGGTTCTAGTAGACAACACAGGAGGCAGAACCAATGTGTCAGAACTTAGAGCTACCACACCATATCAGCAAGTGCTTGAAGATGGTGGGCCAGGCAGACCATTGGCGCACCGGGAACTTCACGCGGATGAGATTGTCAACATCCAGTTCACTAGCGGTACTACATCTATGCCGAAAGCTGCTTGCTTGACGCATCGATCTATACTCAACAACGGGAACAGCATTGGGGACAGGATGCTGTTGACACCAGAGGACGTGGTGTGTTGTCCCCCACCTCTGTTCCAGTATGTATACCCGATCCCCAGTCACGCCGTGCTCTATGTGTTGGATACCATGGCTGCGTCTCTCAACACTCCCTAATAAGCGCTCTCTAGCTGCTTCGGCTGCATACTAGGCTACATGGCCACCGCAACCCACAGCTCCGCCATCGTCTTCCCATCCGAAGCCTTCGACCCCCTCGCAACCCTCCGCTCCGTCCAAGACTACCGCTGCACCGCTCTCTACGGCGTCCCAACCATGTTCGTAGCCGAGCTCGAGCTCCTCGCCAACGGCACCGTCCCCTACACCGGCTTCCAGCATCTCCGCACCGGCATCGCAGCCGGCTCATCCGTCCCCGCCGAGCTGATGAGAAAGCTGCACAAAGTCCTCAATCTCACTGAACTCACTATCTGCTACGGAATGACGGAGACGAGTCCAGTCAGCGCGATGACAACGACGGACGATCCGATGGAAAAGCGCATCGACAGCGTCGGCCGCCTCCTCCCACACGTCGAAGCCAAAATCGTCGATCCCTTCGACCGCTCCAAAATCCTACCCATAAACCAGCGCGGCGAACTCGCTGTCTCCGGCTACCTCGTCATGAAAGGATACTGGAACGACGCCGCCCGCACAGCCGAAGTGCTCGTCCCCGACGGCGACGGATCCGGCAAGATGTGGATGCACACGGGCGATGAAGGGGAGATGGACGAGCAGGGGTATATCAAGATCACGGGGAGGATTAAAGATATTATTATTAGGGGAGGGGAGAATATCCATCCGCTGGAGGTGGAGAATTGTCTGTTTGCGCATGAGGGCGTGAAGGAGGTTAGTGTTGTCGGCGTGCCGGATGAGCGGTACGGGGAGGTTGTCGCAGTGTTTGTGGTGCCGCATCAGCAGCAGGCGACGGGTGGCGGTAACACGATGACGGCGGATGAGGTTAGGATGTGGGTTAGAGAGAAGCTGAGTAATCATCTTGGTGAGTGGACGTGGATCCCATACCATCTCCTTCTCCCCTCATATCTCCCCGCCGGCCTTTCACATGATGCTATGGACAGTAGCCATTTCCTTGATCAGGTGCCGGCATGCCTCTCGAGAGCTCTTCTCCCTATATTTGAGCGGAATGGCGAAGACAATGCTGGAAACTCAACGCTAATATTGTGCCCCCTGCTGGGCGTCATAGTGCCGAAGTACGTCTTCTGGACGGACAACTTCCCCAAGACGGCGAGCGGTAAGATCCAGAAGTTCAAGCTGAGAGAGCTGGCTGTGCAGCTTCTGAAAGAAGGGAAGGGTACGGCGTAGCTACGCTGTATGTATGTGTACATAGGTGGTTTGAATAGTACATATCCTAACTTCTGTGATCATCTTGGAGAAATGATTTTGGGTCGCGCTGTCGGAAGCAGGGGCAGAGTTGCCAGAATGTATAGTGCGAACTCAATCATACCTCCAGAGCATGTACCGCCTTAGGAGCGGCTGTAGTCGTTCATTGGTAGTCGGCGGCTCTATGTTCAGGTATATGCCGCTGTCATTCTCATCGATGCTATATATCTCATCTACGCGATCCTCATCGCCCGTTAGGGGCAAAGCAAAATGCCAAGTAAATGAAGGGTAAATGCCATGCACATAAATATCACCGTGCTCCTCCTGTCATGCAATCCAATTCAATCCATCCTCTCACTCTCCGCCCAAAACCAACTCCCACCAGCTCTCGCTCACTAACCATAGGTAATGTTATACCCCTGCGTCGTCAACACCGCAACGCTATAATCCGGCAGCGAGAAGCAAAACACGCCATTGCCATCGGCCACCAGCGTGCTCTTCCTCGTCTGCACCACATTCGGGCCGCCGAGCACAGTTTCCGCCAGCAAGCCGGCATTCGATGTCAACACCGTCAGGTACCCGTTCGTGCCTCCGGCCACGCCGTCGAAGCTGACCTCCATGGGCACATCGGCGCCGGAGCCGTACACCGCTGTCTTGAACGTGTGCACGCCGGTGTAGATGTCGTCTCCTGCTGCGAAGTAGACGGGGCCGTTGAGGTCTGCGTTGGTGGTTACGGGGCGGGAGTTGATGTAGCGGTTCGTCGAGTACAGCTGGAAGGTGTAGTAGCTCGTGCTGAGAGAGGTCTGGTCAGGGTTGGCGGTGAAAGTGATCATGTTGGGAGTGACATTGTAGGCGTTGGCGTTCGCCAGGATGGGAGCGTAAGCTGCACCGAGGATGTTGTTGCGTTCGGCACCCAGGAGGAAGACAGCTTCGGCGACGGAGCCTTGCCAGAAGGGGTAGGCGACGATGTTGGGATTGCCGGAGGCAGTACCACCACCGCCGCCATCCGGAGTTGTGACGGCGTATTCGCCAATGACGGTTTGTGTTAGGGCCGAGTTGTTCTGATCGAAGAAGTTGTACATGTTGACGATGTTGTGGGGCTCCGTGTACTAAACGACCTTTAGCGGATTCCCATGAACGGCTGAAGCGCTGAAATGCAACAATTTCAAGAATCATTTTGGAAGGTAGTAAGGCAGACTGACAGTGTGGAACTCTCCGGCGGCGCCCGTCGGCAATGGAATCTCAATGGTCGACGCGACGATTTTTATGTTTGGGTAGGCCGCATGTATAGCATTGTAAAACATCGGGAACCGGTATTCTTGATATGACCTTGAGAGACAAGTTAGTGGAGGTTTCCAGGTCGCACTCTCTTTCCGTGAGCCCATAGATGGACCATGGGAATGCGGTCGGAGTCAGACATACGTAAGTCCATTATTGAGATTTCCCTCGTTTCCAATCTCCACATAGTTGATCTTCCAGGGATTCGGATACCCGTCCGCTACACGCATAGCTCCGAACTTTGTGTCTGCACCGCCCATTATGTATTCGAGCTCATTCAGAGCGTCCTGTACGTATTGCCCGAGCTGGTCTTGAGGAATGACTACACCATTGAGGTAAAGCCCGGCCCAGAGAACGAGAACAGGCTCCATGTACATGTCATTGCACCAGTTGAGGTATTCGGCAAGACCGAGCCCGTCGGTGTTCTCATAGCCCCATGTGCCAGGTCTGTTGTACGAACGCATCAGCCCACATATTCTGAAACGTGAATGGAGGAGAGTTGCATTAGACATTCTCTTGTCTCTTTCCTGGCCAAGAGCTATTGCACAAGCCACATTCTATAGAGACACCCCGGAGGACGGTTTATGCCGGTAAGGGAAACAGTGGCTTTGAAAATTGCACCCACCTTGAGGGACGGGTAGTCAAAGGCCCAACCGTGCGATCCCAATACCATTGGTAAGGAGGTGCAGCTGCGGTGGTGATTAGACAATTTTTCAACCGAGTTATGTGATGCACAACACCTACGCCCTTCCAAGTTGTTGCCACCCGGAAATCTCAAGAAGCTGGGATTGAGGGCCCGGATGTCGTTGCTAAGGTCAATGCGCATTCCATTTTGTCTGTACGCGAACGTTGGAGGGAACAAGCTGATGAGATTGAAGTTGAGTGACCCATTGGTGCGGCTCGCATCATAAGTGAGAGAGAAGGTGTTGTTGACGGTGGGAGCAGGCGCTGGCGGTGTCAAGGTGAAATGGTGCTGTGTCCAGGCACCATTGACCGAGTTGGACTGGACGTCGAGAGAGGCATAGGTATTTTGGTTGTCGTGCAGAGACACGGTGAAGACGCCAGCGTAGCCGCCGTACACCCAGAAGGAGCCAGCGTATTGTTGCGGCCTCACATCGATGCCCCACCAGCCTGGATTTTGGATGCCAACAATGCCAGAGGTGGCGGCGATGTTTAGTGAGAGGGATAGACCAGCGTTGAGGGAGTTTGTGCCTTGGAGGGAAAGGTGAGCGCCGCCTATGGGCGTCCAAGGGTCGATGGTGGAGGGATAGATTGAGCTGCCTTGGAAGGCGCGGTTGCGGATGAGTTCGGCGTAGAGGCCTCCGTCTCCCGAGTGGTTGATGTCCTGGACGGAGGGAGAGATCAGTAAGGGACCAGCAAGAGTCGAGTCAGGTACGTCAACACTGAGATCCCGGCTGTTGAACCCGGCTCGATACCGGAAGTGAGCGGACAACTGCCTGAAGCTGCCCGGCAACCGCTTCGACGACTTTGTTGTTGCTTAGGACTCCAGAGTGCTTCAGCAACTCACCTCAAACATAACCCCATACTGAATTGGAGATGTCGCATTCCCGCCAGAGTTGGCTATTCTGAAGTCGACGGCAGAGACAAGGGTGACGAGCGCCGACAGGGCCGCCAGCGTGGAACGGAGCATCCTTGCACGCATGCTGATCTGGTCCCGCTACTTGTAAGGACGAGCGAGGAGACGTACCAGCAGCGGGTCTCTGGGTGGAACGAGTGCAATATATGTTAAGCCCGGCCTGAATTTCCTGTTTGTGTACTTCCCCAGCGCTGCATGACCTCCTTGTACGAGTTACTACATGTGCATGGGACTACATCAGCCGGAGGACATCGCGCACTCGTAGAGCAAGGGTGATCATGGTATTACACGCTACTCGGTGGAGCCAAAGCCACAGCATGCACAAGTTTAAGCTGAGCTAAATTGTAAGCGCAGCTGAGGAACTGTTTGTTTACCCATAGAGCGAACAACTGGGTTGTGGAGTCAGCAAGCTTAGCTAGATGCTTAGGAAACGCTTCCCCCTCAACCTCATCGCAGATCGCGGTACCAAGCTGATAGGATATTAAAGCTAACTTAGGTCCCAATCATTGACTTCCAAAGAGCCAGCCGTAAGACGCCGTGTATGGGGAGCAACGGCGGCCCCCTGTACGGGGCAACAGCTGTTGCGCTGTGTGCATGTCACTAGCCATGCATGAACTTGTTTCTATGGCATCCGCCGACCACACATCCGCTGAAGCGGCCAATCCGGCCATATCCTCACCCCTGGTATGCCAACCCCCTAATTCATATTCTATTGAAGGTGATCGTCAATTGTAAACTCGATAGCCTCATGTCCGGAAGTCTAGATGTCACTGGACCATACATCCATCCACAACATGACATTTATCTGCGAGTCCGATGAACTTGTGAAGTCCGTAGCTGGACTTATGATCAAGGTATAATGACGTATCTGCATCATGGACGAGGTGCAGGCGGAGGTAGGGCATTGCGGGGTCCATTCGCTTACCTGAATCCGGACTAGATGAGCTGACCCTTAGCCAGATTACCCCAAAAGCCAAGACAATATGTGTGTGTGCTATGGGCGCTTGTGATGTTAATATGCATATAATCTTGCCCGCTCCCATGGACCTTGCCTGGGCGTGTGATCTTAACGCAAGGCTAAGACACGGCCAGCAGCCCTCGTTTCCAACCATTCTATGCGCCAAGCCGACCTTGGCGCGCCCGCATGTCTCCAGGTTCGAGACTTGCTCCACACCCTCTCTTAAGGTAGACTTCCGCCATTGCCTATACGATCGATTAGGTAAGCACATATACGGACGGAGTTTGCCAAGCGATGGCCCGATCACGGACCAGCTGTGATTCGTCCCCTAGGTGGTGAGGACTGGCGACCATCCATGGTCGAAGGCACAGAAGACGCCTCCAGCTTGTGCTCGCAGTGCTCTCACGGAGGTCTCTACAGCACGCGCCTCGGCTTCATTGCGCAGCCACATGCGCACTCCATTGCGTGCTTGAATCTCATTGACCTCCGAAAGTCCGGTGCGATCGGACCTGTATGGGTTCGACATTTCTTTTGTGTCTGATCTTGCTGCCCATCGTGATTTATGAAGCTCGAGATAACGGAGGTCTTGTTCATCTCCCCAAAGCAATATGCCCTTTTCATCTGATGACTCTTGCGAATCTTGTAAAAACCGTAGAAGTTGCATGGCTAGACGTCCACTCTCGACATTCTGTACTGCTTCGACGTTCTGCGGTATCCAGCCTTGATAGAGGTTTACATATTCCAGATGTCGCCACGCACTATTCCACTGAGGGCCCTCCATCCTGCGGGGGGATGCGGAAAATTCGTCACGATCATGGCATCCAAGACCGATTCCATCACTTCGCGCGAACGTCGGCTTAGACTCAGAAGGATCCTTTCTCCATCTAAGTGCAGCAAACCAATCTCCGCAACCTTCGAGGTTCAACCATTTGAGGGAGTATGTATTCTTGCTTAAGCGCCTAAGAATGTCAGCAGCTTCATGCCAATCTCCGTCCATGGCGGAGTAATAATTGCTTCCACCTAGGCTGACGCGACCGGCAGGATGGCTGGTGCTTATCATGGAAGCCGTAAGCGAGTTTGGTGTCACTGTTGGCGTAGGCCAATACGCAAGTGAAAGGTGCGTTATAAGGCCCAAGTGAGCGGACAAGGACAGAAGAGCGGACCAGGAGGCAAGCTCGCCTGGATGAGAAAGGGAGAGATGCGTCAAGTTCGGAAAACGAGCAAAGTCCGCAGTGGGATTTCGCGAGAGTGTGAGAAGCGCATTTGCTTCTGCCTCCCATGTGTCTACCATAGATGGTGGAGGTTGGCCATGCGTAGATATACGCGCGGAGAGCACGTAATTACGCAAATCATTTAGTGTCAGGGCCTTAGACTTGTCTTTTGGATGACCGATGGATCCAGACAAGTCTAGACGCGTGATTTCTTCACTACCAGTGCCTCCTTCAATCTCATCTTCATCTTGGAATAATACTTTTAAGTGTGCAATCGTTACTCCGGAACCGTATACAGCAACGTAGCTTAAGAGGAGGCTCTTCAACTGCGGCGGCAAGGCCCCCAAATAGTACTGGTTATATTCCACTTGCCATGCCCAGCCCATCGCCATGGACTTCAGTGTCATGTGCAATAAACTTCCAGGTGTCAGTAACCGCACACCTGGCAATGCGTCCAATCGGCTCGGTCTTAGGGACTTGTAGACAGTGCGCGAGCACAGCACGGACCTTTCTACCCCATTTGCAGGCACTGTCCAGCTTTTTGGAGCAGCTGGACCGGGAACTGCTCGTCTTCCCACATTACTTCTGGAGCCCGGTTTCGGCCGCGGCTGCACAGGCTCAGGTATGTTCAGTATTCCACGAAGAGCAGGCGGCACGGAGCGCTGTGTGGCGGCGGTGACGAGGTCTTCTCGAGTTGCCTGGCTTGGCGGCGGAGCTTGTGCGCGACGCAGCTGATTTAGGCGCTCGTTCACGGTGGAGACAGAGGAGTTTGAGGCAACGGTTCTCGACTGACTAGCCTTGGACCCGCTTAAAGATGGATGGACGTAGGTACTTCGAGGTTTTGCATAGCTTTGCGGATTGTTCTTCTTTGGCATCGACCTTGACTTGAATATTAAACGCAAGCAGTCCCGGGATGGAGACTAAACTCCAAGTTGAGCAATTTAGGAACTGCATACACGAGGTGGTCCGAGAAAGACAGAGTTGCGCAGTCTCCCTCTGACCTTTGAAGTGATGCAGCCTTCCTCTGACCTTTGAAGTGATGCAGCCTTCCTGTGACCTTTGAAGTGATGCAGCCTTCCTGTGTTGGGGCCCAAGTGACGAAGTGACGATGCCCGTGCCACAATATTTGGCGGCTGCGGAGTCTCGATTGCTACGAATTCTGTACGAAAGAATCGGATAAGAACATCATCCCAGCTCCTGCCACGATGGCGGTCTACGTCAACGGCATAAGCTTGGGCGTTGAGCGGAGGCTTATACCATTATACTATTGACATGCCCTCCGTTGGATTTTCCCAGTGTTGACCTATCAGTGACATCTCCGATTAACCAAGTGTTTCTGATCTGAAGTGACCATGGTAGACCAGCACACGCTCCCCAAAGGCTCAAGACCAGATCAAGCAATCCGCAATAATGGACCTGACGACCTCGCCCTTGAGCGCTTTAAGCCGCGCGAGCTGGCAGAAGGCTGGCCAATGTATCGAGATGCCTGTGAATGGGAGAATTTTGCGTCCATCTTTCACCCTGACGCACATATCTACACTACATGGAGTGGTCGCGTACATTTCCAGAAGTTCATTGAGATCTCAAAGATTGGCATGGACAAGGGCGCCTTTATCATGCACAGATGTAACGGAGCCAGCACCGATATCCGTCCAGATGGCACCCGCGCTGTTACCAAAATGAAGGCCGTCATCACGCAACGCTTTACCATCGACGAGTGCGAAGTAGATGTCGAAGCGGACTGCCGGTTTTGCTACTTGTGGGAGCGTGATTCTGCTTGCGAGTGGAAAGCAAGACTGGTTCGGCATTGGTATGAGAAAGACAAGATGCTACCGGTCAACCCAAACAAGATCAGCTGGATGAAGCAAAGCTGTCGCAGTACTCACCGGGCTACCGCATGCTTGCCTACTGTCAAGAAGCGACTATGGAAGGCATCACTGTCCTGCATGGACTGCCTGGCCATCGCCGCGAAGACGAAGGAACCCCGTCCCGACAAGCCCACGACAAGCTATTATGGCAATGCAAGAAGTGGTTGGATGGCGCAGATGTTCGTGTAGAAGATTTTTAAGTGACGATAACTTTACCTGGTACTATCCGATTAGAATCGGTAAAACGTAGTATAGCCCTCGGAAGAAGCGGAGATGGCATTACTGCGGAATCACCTAGAAAAGCTGAAGAGTACCATCAGCCCGTTGCTGCTAGAATCCTTGCTTGGACGGGTCATGTCCCAGCTGCTCGAATTGATAGTAGCTCAGGTAGGATTATATCCAGAAAGGCAGACACTACCGGTGGTAAATGTGCTGCAGCAACGTGTAAAGGAATTACGCGCACACCAAGAACCTATCAAGCATTTGGACATCATGAGACGCCAGCATGGTTAGAAACGCTGCTCTAGTGTCACGTTCGGTGCTAGTGAAATAAGGCCAATGCCTACACTGTAGCAGCACCCTCATAAGCCATGCACTGATTGCTGGAGGTCCCCCGGTGCTCACTTACAGTATGCCCAACCCCCGGCCGTCCTGTTCGTTTCGCATGTGTTCCAACGCTTGGCGCGGACGGTTCGAGGTGCTTGAGGGTCCCCTGATGAATTTTCCTTTGAGTCTCGTTTGAAACCAATTCGAATGAGCTGTTGCCGCGATGGTCGAACAGCAGATTGAAGTCGGTATAGTCTGTTATAGAATATGATTCAAGCGATAATCTCTTCATTAACACGATAGCGACTAATGAATACTATTAATTCTCTGTTGTTCTATCTCTTTGGGTCTACGTCACTCACACTGCTGACATTTATTTCAGCGCAAGATGAGCGATTACCAGTTCCTCGAACATTACAATGACCAGTAAAGCTCCCTGGCAGAGTAATGCTTTGATTAGTATAGATAGCGACTATATCTTAATAGGAAGGAGACGATCTACGAACACTTGATGCTGGGTTGAAGTATTCTATAGGCATTTGGGGGCAAAACCTTCTGGATAATTCTGCCTTGGGAAAGCTATCTATGTGAACATTATAGTGTTACTCGGACGAAGAAATGAAGAAATAACAAAATCCCAAGTCAATATCCATGACTATATATCGTCCTCATCAATGCTTACCGCTCGAATTGCTCTCCTGCAACTTTCTATTCTGAGTGTGATTTACTCTATCAGGCAACGCAGCGACAAATTTGTAGAAAATCGTCAACCAGAGCTCAAAGAAAATTTTACCAGGGTACCCTCAGCACCTTGAGTCTCGGCGCCAAGCCTAGATCCGGATCTGAGTGACCACCGAGCCAGGAACTGTCTGATACCCGTAATGTGAGCACCGGGGGCCCTCCAGCGCTGTCGCTGCATAGCTCGAGCATGGCAATCAGCACCCGCTGTTTCCGCGACATTCCTCGCGACTAAAGGGCAGCAGTCATTCCAGGAGGCCCTCAAAACACCTTGCCTGTACAGTAGGCAACTACTTTGGCTTTATGGTCTCGCAGCCACGGGAAACTTGCTTGTTATGCATTCTCAAATCATGCTGAAGCCTTCTAAATTCCACGGACGATGGGATGATATTTCAGAGAAACCTGTTAATCAGGGGCTGGCCAATACAGATTAGATCTTAATCGGACTCGCGACAACAGGAGTTGCCGTGCAGTGTCGTGAAGGCCATGCAGTCCTTAAGGGGTAATCCATTCAGCTTAGCGTGCAGATGGGCGAATCCGGCATTGGCAATTTCGAGACTGAAAGATGCATTGTACCGTTCTTGATGGTATAGACTCTACACCCACAGCACTTCGACAGGAAGGTAATTTCCAGAACACCGATAGCGCCGCGAGGAGCTTTCCCGACTGAGGGCTCGAATCGTCTTAAGGTATACCATGTATGAGCACTCGGCTGCGCTCTCAACACCCTATTCTAGTACCCAGATGCACCTGGCGCCTTCTCATCTTTCCTCAAGTTCATCAAAAGCTCCCTAAACCTTTCTTTCCCCGTCCCACTCGCACCTCCCTTAATACCCTTACCACTCAGGTCCACCAGTTTCGCAATCCGCTCCCACGTCGTGCCTCCCGCCGTCGTGTCCTCCCGCTTGCTCAAAAACTCCTCCGCTTCCCGCCGCGTCTGCGCAATCGTCTTCTCCTTCTTGTTGTTGTAATTCTCGTAGAAGTCGTCAATGGCGGCTTGCGCAGCTTTTATTGTTTCGGCTTTCCGGTTGGCGGAAACTTCGTCGCGGTGCGCGATGGCGAGGTCGCGCCGTTCTCGCCACTCCCGGATTACGTCGGGTTCTGACTCGTCTTCTGGGTACGTGGGCCTAGTGGAGGATTGAGGTTGACCGGGGGTGTAGGGTGCTGTGCTGCCGGTTATGGTGCCGCCTGGCGCTACACGCTTTGCCACAACTTCTTGTTAGTATTGCATGGAGTATGGCGGTGACCAATTGCCGTGTAGGGAACGTCCGTTTGCTCACCTCATTGTTTGTGTCTATTGCAGGAAACGAGCTTTCGAAATCTCCAAGTTCCTCTCCGGGCCCGTTCGATTGATAGTTTCCGCCATCGCCTCCTAATAAGTCATCATCGTCATCTTGTACTAACGCGGTGTTGTCCCGTGGTGTCGTGAATTGGTTTGCATCATCGCCTAGGACTGCTCGTTCACGAGAGAGGAAGTCGCTGGTATCTGCGGTGTCTCCAACTAGATCAAAAGCGGCATCGCCTTTGGCTTCTGTTTGGCCTGTGACGTGGTAAAGTTAGCGTTCGATGTGTACGCGGAGACTTTTGTGAATTGTCAATTCACCTGCGTCAAAGTCGTCAAGAGACGGGAACCGATCGGCCATTCTGTATCACCCCCAGGAGAAGGAATGCGTACGAGTACTTCAACAGTTCCAATCCTAAAGGATGCGAACGAGAGACGTGAAGGATTGGGTTCAAGGTTAGTACGATTTTTATTTTGGTGAAATGGACAATGTATAAAGCAATCTGCAGGTGACGGTTGTTCCTGGCAGAACGAACGGTCATTGTTCGGCAACTCCCGCACTTTGGATCATGACAATGCATCTTGAGCATGCCATGCCATGCCCAGCTCCAAGTTTCTATCTTTGCCAACGCGTCAATCCCTGAACAAGGTGTCATCTTGGCACCCTACATCTCTCAGCCTATTTGAAAAACTAATGCAAGAGGGTTGGCTTCTTAGACGTCGCTTCTGCGGACACTGCGATGGCATATACCGATGATGCGGTTCGAGCCAAGCTCTCAGCATTGAACGAAACACAGGAGAGTATCGTAACGGTAGCCCAATGGGTTATGTTTCATCGGTATGCGATATCCCATTGACTTCCAACAACCTCCGAAACTGCTGCGCCGCGGAAAGCAAGTCTAACAACTAGTCATCTGTATGCAGGAGAAATGCTGATCGTACGGGGCAACTCTGGCTGCAAAAGTTGAGAGAGTCGAGTGCGGGTAAACGACTCAACCTCATATACCTAGCAAATGGTTAGGGCACTGCATTGCATGAAAACGGCATACCGATCCTAACTCGAGGGTAGAGGTTGTACAACAGTCGAAGGCTAGGAAGAAAGATGACTTTCTAAAAGCCTTCTCACCTGTAAGCATTCGCTCTGTCTGACCATAGAGTAGTGCTAACGGTGTCAGATTATTGTGGAGGCCACCGTTATAGCATACAAGGGTACTAGCACAGAGATCCAGCAGAAACTGCGGCGTGTAATCGAGGTATGGAGGGCACGTCAAATATTCGACATACCAATACAAGAGGCTATTGAAGCTCGTGTGGATGGTGAGCAGTCGTGGCAGTCTTGTACCTCAAGGAAGTGTCACACTAACGCCGTCAAGAACTGGACAAGAACCGGTCCTCCGGCAAGAAACCTCTGCTTGGCGGCTCCCTCTTCTCCAATTCCGGCTCATCAGTTCCCCCTGAAATTCAACCTTTAGTTTCTCTTCAAACACACCTCACCAAAGCGGAGCTTGCAGCAAGTCCGATAGTGACTACGGCCAACACCGAGTATGACAAAGTCACCGATCCATCAGCTCCTATACCGACACCGCCCGTTCACGCAGCTCGTCTCAGCTCAGTCCTCAAGGCATTGGCCAACGCCGTGGGTGCAGTCGCCGAGAGCATCAGGACACGGCAAGCCCTAATTGACGGCCTCTCAAAGCTTCTCGATTCAAACCGCGCTGCTCTTGCGGAGGAAGAGACTGAGCGCTTTACGCTCGGTAGCAGAAGACGGGACATCGAGGCCAAGAAGCGGGAAGTGGAAGATGGGATTATGCGTGGACTTTCTGCCGAGTCGACACCTGTGCCAGGTGATGGAAGCATGGCTGCGGATTCGTCGGCTGTAGCTCTATCCCATGAGCCGGGGCGTCCGGATGTTGAAGCTTTAACGCCGCCGCCAGTCGAGTCCCTCACTCCGACAGGTAGTCCTACTCAGCCAACGGCTGTCGCAGACTTTACCACATCCCTCACTACACCCACAGGTGCTGATATCATTGAAGAACAAGAGCCTGATCGCTCGGAACCAGCGCCGTTCTTCCTTCCACCACTTGCGCCAGTTGATTTCGATTTGCCGGGTCTTCCTGGTCTGTCCAATACAAAGATTTCGCACTCGAGACCAGAGTCTGGTGGATCCATCAACGGCGCAAGTCCTAATATACCAGGCGGTGCCAAGAGGCGAAAAGTAAGCCATGCTCAAGACGAGTTCGCTGATTTCGGCAATGGAAATGCCATGGCGGATATAGACGACGATGTTGCAGCAATGCTAGGAGAAGGATAGGGCGGTCAGAACTTGTTCAGGAATGGTCTGGGCTTTGCTGGCTACTGTATGCATGGGAAGAGACCGGCCCATTGGCTGTAGGAGACTCACCCACATATCTGGGTACTTTGAGTGCTCCGATGGAGTAAACGGAGTCAGACATGTGATGTTGTATAGTGCTTGCTGTGATCCATCCGAATCATCCAATGTGCCTGATAAAGGGTCAGCGACTTCAGAAGCGGTCCGCCCTCCTTGTAGAATGTCACCTACAAGGAGCTGTTGTCCATTGCACGTTCGGCAAGACATGGAATTGCCAGGGGCAGACTACGGGAGGGTATCCTGGAATACTGCATTGACACAGCCCGTGACCACTGTGGCACTGCCTCCATTCGTTATGTGGTGTGAGTGTGGCGCGGCCTGCAAGCTCGACCCTACATGGTTACACTTATGGACCCCACGTAGAGACACAGCCTCGTGAAGTCGATACTGGTAACGTCTGAACCAGTCTTAATCCACTGCTGGACCGTCAGGAAGGGCTTTATTGTCTCCATCATTTGCTCGTCTTATTTGATTATAATGCCCTCGATACAGCTTCACTACACCCCTCAAAAGCCGTGAGAATAAGTCATTGTTATCTCTCACAACAGCGAGGAATTACCATGGTTTTCGAACCTATCTCAGGAACAATAGGCGCTGTAGCTCTTCTCGATCCGGCGCTTAGAGGGTTCAGTTGGGCCTATAAAAGGTATCGGCTTAGTAAAGAGTTTGGGAAAGACTGTGTGGTTTATAGCATCAAGTACAATGCAGAAATAGCTCGATTCTGCCAAATCAGGGACCAAAAAGTTGATACGCTTGCCCAATTCCCCTTCGCTGAGTCTGGACGTTTTCTCAGTAGGGCTATAACGGACCGGCTTGCTCTCGAGTTGCGGGACATCGAGGAATGCGAGGGGATCTTGACGAAACTCGTCTCGCAAGAGATACATACGGATGGACGGGGTAGGATGCAGTCAGGAAGTGGTATTTGTATTGATCCACAACCAGATCTGCTGAGCTGATCGAGCCTAGTCACGCTGTCAGATGAGCATAGAAAAGGTAGTTGTATCCTGGCTGCCGTTGGCGTGCCCTGGGTGGTGACTTCTCCCGCCACTATCCAGGTTGACCATGAAGTGGGTTGTCCTCACGCCGGGAGAACGCGAGTGCAATTATGCTCCTGCAACTGGACCAAACGTCTTGTAGTGCAGAATGCGGAGAGATTAGCGTTATCCCACTCCTCCACGGTCTATGAAATGGTTGCAGTGTCCGACGAACTACAGAAGTCAAGCAATTACTTGCGACAAGCAATTCTGTATCAACAAAAGAGAAGTAGCTTGATTCAGCGCCTGAAGTGGATCGCTGGTGAACGAGCACGCTTCATCAAGCTCGTCGAAGCAATAAGAGGGCACAATGACTTCTTCGGATCATTCTTCCAACTCTCGCCACAAGGTGTGAGCCTTGAGCTTCGAGCATTACCCGGTAACACCACAGAGCCACCAGTCATTCGCTTGGCAGCTTCGAGTCAACAAGCAATCGTCAACCCAACCGCAAGGATCGACATGCCTCGACAGCTACTTTCTGAGATGATGCTAGAAAAGACCCCTTTCAACCTGAAGAGGTGGCTAGCCGAAGGTGTTGCTGCGGATTTTACTCTTCATCCTCTCTGTTCCAAGGTCATCCTCCATCTAATAATCAAAACCATTAGCAGTACGCAAAATGTTCAGAAACAACACAATGTCACAGTATGGTTCGAAGGCTTGCAGGCCGACTATCTGACCGACATCTTGTTCAATATGCGAGCTGGCGACATCTTGGCAGCAACCAGAAGGGTAGAAAACCTTGTCGGTCTTTGCAGTTTCCAATTCACCAGAGGAGCTTTACCTGATTGGAACAGAGGCTGTAAGATAAACGCATCGCTACGAGGACGTGAAACGGTAGACAACCACTACATTTCCGTTCAGCGTGAACCTTTGTTTGCAAGCAACTATGTCACACCCTCCGTGCCGCAAAGACTTGAGGATCATGCAGATTTAGAAATGCAAAGTGCCTTTTTGGCGTTTCGCGCTCGACTCATATTCATTTTCGCCACTTCACTTGCTCGGTCTATGCTCGCGGCTTACTCCCTGGATAATTTGACCGACACTTCTTCCCTCTTGGAGCCAGGAGCTGCAATTCCACGCATATCCGCTTCCACTCTGGCAGCGCCACTTGCATCTTCGCAAGAACCGCAGGGGAGCACGGAGGAAGCTTGGTCAAACTCTCCAACAAATAATTTCGCAAGCACTAGCCAAGGCGTCAGAACGGACGAGGACGTGCTGCAAAACCTCGAGGCACCACGATTAGAGCAGAGTATGCGGCAGGCCGCGGTTATCGCCGAAGAAGGCTAGGCTCATGGACCATTCCATTTCATAGTAGTAACAGCGGCTACACGACAGTCCTATACGCTTATTAAGCTTCTGCACCTTTGATGCACAGAAGCTATCTTAGACTGGGCAAGACTACGTTCGCTGGCTGCGGCTATTCTTCGAAGCTGCAGCAACCGCCTTTCTGACTGGCACTGCATCCGAATACCCTACTACGTCCTCCGCTTCCAGCCAACCCTGACTTAGTGCCAGGGCAAGCAGATCCTTTGCCGATCCGAGACCAGATATCCGAAATGAGCCTGGATTTAATAGCTCTTGAAGCCTTTCAAGAATTCCTTGCAGCCTGGTAGCCACAGATAGGCGATCCTCATCTACAGCCGAGTCGCCCGCTCCTGCAAAAACGCCAGGCCTGTCGCGTGGCCAAACAAGATTCTCAGTCAGCTCGTGGAGCAGGAAATGTAACCAGACTACGTTGGTTTGCGGGTGATATTGTTTCCACGTTCTGCCCGTAGCTTTCGCCTCTGTCCACCGGCTACGAAGATCTGCTAAAGGGGCGTCAAGATACATCGCCGCTCTCATGCTATATCCCTCTATCAGCGCTGTGATCTGCAAAGCAAAGGCGAAACAAGACTTACTATCGATATATCTCGTATTGGTATTCCTCCATGGCGTCGCCCTCGAAAACTGCTGGGTCTCTCTCGAGGTCAAAATAAGCTATGGAGTCTTTCTCAGCTCTACTTCCGTCGGAATGCGCCATCTCAGCACGAGAAAGAGTATAGTCGATGATGGTTGTCTCTATTCCGGTGAAGTTCAATTTCTGCCCCGGCCGCAAGACCGGTGATGGGTGCCCGCTGAGGTATGTCTCTGGATTTGTGGATCGAATACATATGTTTCCCAGATGCAGATCGCGATGCTGCAGCGTCTATCATCAGCCAGGCTCACACGGATACAGTTCGCAAACAGCACTTACCTCAAACTGTGCCAACTCCTCTCCCTTACCCACCGTCAGGGCGACATTCCAAAAGATATCCCAGGCCAGCCAGATGTTGTCCACCTTGACATTCTCAAGGTCTGTCCCAGCATCTTGCATCTCGATGACGGCCCACAGCTGATCTTCCGGATAACTTGCCCTTCTACCCGGATCAGGAAACTCGCTCTTCTTCGTAGTCTTGTGGAATGCGCGCCACGCAGCTACGAATTGCTTCGACAGATGTCCTTGCATCACTCGGATTTCCCTGAAGTTGGTGAAGCCAGGAATAGGAGACATGCGCTGCAGTAAGCGGACCTCGCCGGCTACGTCTTCGATCGTGCTCATGAATGCGGTCTTCTTCTCTAGAGCAGCGGTTGCTTTGGAATCTTTGCGAGCGGTCTGCGAGGGTGGTGGTGTTGGCGGTTTCAAAGCAATGATTTTGAGCACGGATTCTTCAGAACGGATTAGCCCGGACTCAGAGGATAGCAGCGAAAGGCGGTACACCTCGCCGTAGGACGCTTCGGCTATTTTCGAGATGTGGAAAAATTGGGATATGGAGTCTGCCCAGGCTTGGAAATCTGTAGGCCGGCACGAGCCTTGAGGGTCACTGCAAAGGCTAAGTAGAGGAAGACTGTACGAGGTGTAGTGGTCGGAGACTGGGTTGGTGTGCGATCTATAAGAGGGAGCTGCTCGTCGCTGGCGAGTGTTATGGACTTCAGGCGAGGGCTTGGAAGACGTCTGCAGTCCGGATTTTGGTATAGGGCTGAGAGCTTTGGCGAGAGATTGGGCCGTGGGCGACATATACGATGGAGAAACCACACGGCTCGCTGGGGTATCCGGTAGCGTCTGTGGGCTTTTGGGGTTGAGTGCTCTCGCCTTTCGGGCCGCATAGCTTTTGTCTTTGTTGAAGTTTACCGCCGTTCGTGGCTCAAGCGGCACCTCAGCTACGATTGGCACCTTTTGGCTCTTTTGCCTGGATGGAAGGGCATGTTCCCCCGAGTCTTGTTTTACGACAATTCGCTGTATAGTGCAGGTGTTGACGTCCTTTGGCGCAAGCACACTACTCTTTATCTTTACAATATCCGCCGCCGGAGTCCGCTTTGCCTGTGACACCTCATCTTTCAGTCCATTCTTAAGTGCATCTGCACTACTCTGCGCTATTCTGAGGACTTCAAGGCCTCGAGCTATTTCATCTACATCCTTGTTTTCCACAGAGATTTGTGCATCCGATCTCGCAGGGCTAGAGAAGGTGGTGAACGTTGAAGCGAACGATTTCGCGGCGGCCCTTTTGCCGTACACCTGTTTCCGCGGCATATTTATTTTTCAATTGCTTGCTCTGGTCCACAACACCATGCGAAAACTGGGAATGAATGTATATTGCCAAAAGAGTAGGATTGTAGGATTGAGAACTTGGGAAATGTAAACAGTGTACTTAGCTGGGACTAGGCCGCTGTTGGCATGGACGACTATCGATATGCGGAGCCTTGACTTGACTTCTGCCCTCGTGTACCACCCCAATGCTGATTTGTCTCTGTCAGCGAGAATTAGGAAGGAAGGTAATGCTCCAGTTACGTCTATATCACATTCGAGGCTCTGATAACGCATTAACCCAAAATGATGCACCGGCCACATCCTACGGCATGACAGAGTAATGCCACCGTCTGCGGAAGACGTGTTTGAACGCCACACAGCGTCAACCTCACCGCTCTGCTGTAATTACCGTTTCCGTAATAGCTGGAGAACAGACACTCGGATAGTTTCGTATCCCGCAGATTTGGCAATCTAAGGTGCACCCAATATCTGAGCCCGTCGGCTCGATATGTGACCATTGAGCATGCGTTTATAAACTGGGACCCACACAATTAAAAATAGAAGCATGTAGGATCATCGCGACTCAAAGCTCGCGATAAAATGATATTTACACAGCCTCAGACCTCCTGCAGTGAGCATTGATAGATGCGTACGGCTTAGTACATAGTTCCTCTCGAAGCAGCCTGAAAGCATCAGCTTTAACTGGACATGACAAGATGTATGAAACCGATGACGGCCCGGAAAACGACTGGTAAAACCACTTCATTTTCCGCCCTACCTCACCAGATTTTATGTCCACGCCAGACGCTTTTGCGAGCCACAGTGGATACGTACCGATGCGGCAGTGGATTTGAGACACGCCTAGCCCGGAACCTGGGCCGCATGACGATTTCAGAGCAGCTTGGGCTTATGGCATGAGATACCTGCACACTTGGAACAGCAATTCCTGAAACTACAGCCCCTCTGGAGGTTAGCCATATACTTCCTGAGACAAGTCTTCCCATCCGTGTTAAGTAGTGACCGGATCCATATTCCGCTCGAGATAACAGCGTAGTCCATAGGTAAAAGTACTATGACTAAAAGTCACTACTTCAGTTGAGCAAGAAGCAGCATCGGCACTAACATCGAAACCGCCGTCAGCAACCTATAAAGTCTGACGTAGGATGTCCTCAGTGATAGAAAAAGTCATCGCGGCTGCATGGCCTCGTCTCTCAACATGTGAGTGTTACTATAACCGATCAAAACCGAACAAGCCCACGCCAATTGCTGCGTCTCCAGGAATGCTGCGTGGCGAAACAAGTGATGTCAAGCTTGTTTCGATGTCGTTTGCGGTGAGGCGAAATCCATACTGCCCAAGCTAGACTAACGGATCGATGCAGATCATGTCTTGCCTTACCACCCAGCGATCTGTCGCTCCGCTGTTCTCCCTTTAACTGCTCTCGCCCTCTCTACAATAAAGGCACAGGTTCTTTACATTTCGGTTGTGCCAACTCGGGCAGCTTCATGCTCTGAGCTTTCCGAACATCAGGACGAGGCGGGCCATCTTGTTAGGTTGACTGTACCTAGTCCTCCGCTCTAGTCAGTTGCAGTTAGTCTCGACGCTGGAGATACGAGGGGTACGCCAGCTCGGATCATCCACTGTTGTCGCGCTACCCATATCTCTCTTCAGCTGGACACTATGACAAACATGTCTACTTCGACGCAAGGCCTCAGACAGGATGAAGCACGCGTCGGTGTGGAACATGAGGATCCAAGAACGAGCGAAGTGCTTAGCCGGATTGAGGAAATCAGTCGAAAGGCCAATTTCGTTTCACAAGTTATAGATCGGCTAAGGTATTGTTACACCATTGATTGGACGTAAGCTTCAGCGAGTACTAATCTCAGAGTCATTCAACAGAGAAGAGCGTGATCAGGCAATCACTACCCAACAGACCACCCAAGACCAGCTGGACCATGTACAGCACGAAAACCAGACTCTGCTGGGCCAGGTGAGCGATCTCCAGAAAAAGGAAGCGGAGTGGGTAGACGTGGTGAAACAGCTAAGGAACAAAATCCAATTGGACGAACTACGGAGCATTGATATATCAGAACAAGCTTGGCAGATGCAAACTAGGGAAGTAGAGCTCCAGAAGGAGGTCGAACAGCTACGCAAGGAGAGCCAAACCCTGGCAGACCAAGCATACCACCGCCAGCTCGGGCCGGCCAACTTTCAGGAAGAGGTAAACCGGCTGTCCAATGAGAAGCAAAAGCAACCAGACGAACTACATCGGCTCCAGAGCAGGCATGTCGTGCTTCTGGAGGAGACGAATCAGCTGCGCAAAGAGCTTCAAGCCCAGTCAGAGGAACTCCGTGCAACCCAAAGCGGCGAAGCGATACTCTGGGAAGTGTTGAAGCAGGTACAAGACGAAAGCAAGAATCGTACAGCCGAAGTGCAGGGGTGGAAAGACAGGGAATCGACTCTCCAGGGGAAAGTGAATCAGCTACGTGACGAAGTGCAACAGCTTTCAAGCGAGCTGCGCCGGCTCCATAGCATGAAGCGACACAAAGTAGGCAAAGTACTACGCCAGTGGCTAAACGGTTTGAAGCGGCTGGCGGAGCAGCTTTTCGGCATCCGAACTGAAGCAGGGGAACTCGGAAGAGGCGAGCCACGAACAACCGGAGCTACAGAAAAGGAGCATGGAGCATGAGGAGCTGGAGTGCGGCGCGCTTTTCCATGGGTTTTACGCCGGTCATGGTGACAGCTGGCAGGCTCGCCAGTTCTTTTGTGGTTGTGCAGGGTGGTTGATGGAGCGTGGCAATAGGGTATTTATGCAGTTCAGGTTCGATCTGGTCATAGCTGCCCGTCGATCGCCCTCTTGAGTCAAGGATAGACCGAGGGTCGGTGCAAAAGCTCACGGCTAGGTTTCATCTTAGGGAATCTTCAATCTCCTGGGGACCTCCTTGTCGCTACCACAGGTTGAAATAGGACTTTAAAGATTACTATATGCTTTGTGTGCCTTACAGAGGTTTTCGAATCGAAAGGCAATGCTTGGGTGTCCGGGCGGACCCCAAGTGCTTCGACAGGTCTGTGATCAGTAGATATCCAACATGTTTTGTTACATTATGTGACATCTTGCATCAGATCTAGCCGTGACCTTTCATACCGGGCCTTGGGCTTTGCCCAAGTTACTCGAACACTTCCAGCGCAGCAATCAATTTGCACAGATTTAGTGCGAACAACATTATCAGAACACATATCAAGCAGCACAACTGCGTATGCGCAAGGCTGAACTACGCAACGCTCCTGGGTATCTTGATCTGCCCTCTCTTTCTATCATCATGCGGGACTCCGTACCTCCAACCCACTCCCGCTCTTCCTCTTCCATCCGGCCCAGCATCCTCCACACTGACCTCCCTAAACCTGAAATCCCACCTCTTACCCTGCACAACTTTCGTCTCCCTTTCCTCCTTTGCGCGCCTGGCCTCCTCCTCCCTCCTCTTCTCTTCCTCCTCGACCCTCATCCGCTCCCGTTGGAGCTCCTTTCTCTTACCATCACTCACGCCGGCTAGGCGATCCTTTTCTATGTGGACGAGTTCGGAATGCGGTATCCGTGCGTCGGCTGGGAGTAGTGTAGGTGAGAACACGGCTGCGGCATCTTCTCGAGTGAAGGCGCGGGACTCGGAAACTGGGTGGAAGATCTGTGGAAGGGTGTCTTGATGGACAGGGAGGTCGTTGATAGATTCGTGGGCAGGTTGCCGATTGGCGCTAGGATTGTAGGGTGTTGTTGGGAGCATTGAGAGAACGGCACGCTGGTACGGGGTTGCGAGTTTCTTGCCCTGAGATGATGAATACGGTCAGCGAATGGGGCAGTGAGCATAACAAGATGTAGCATGTTGAGGTGTTCGATGCTGGCGATGGATCAGAGAGCAAAAGGAATAGTATAACCATATTGTTGGTCTTCAAGACTAATCGATATTGTGTTTATTCTCATCATGGTGTACGGTGCTTGACGTATTGTGACGGCGACGACATGCTGACGGGGAAATCCTGTATTCTAGTTCACATACCTGCTTGACCCAATCCTGCTCAATGGTCTTTAACCTTACAACAGCCGCCACGCGCTCCATCGTGACGTTCAACTCTGCACTGACAACACGCACGCTCTTCCTATCTTCTGTGACCCGTTTGAATATCTCATCCCGTAACTCCTCGCTAAGGACTGCTTCACTCTTGAAATCCCGATTTAAGGGGAAAGGGCGCAGATCTTCCACTGTCTCCGGAGGTAATGGCTTTTCGCCTTTAGTGTTCATCTTCCCATCAGGTGTCCTTCCCTCTTCCAGTTCTTGCAGCTCCTCCTCGTCCCCAATGCTTCGCACCTCCTCTTTTGCCCCTTCTCCCCTGTTGGACCCCATGTCGTCCTTCCTGGGAGCTCGCAGCAACTGTCCAAACTTGTCGTACGCATTCAGATAGTTCGTCGAGCCAGGTAGAGGATCCCGGAAGACTGCTCCAGGGCCGAGGAGCCAGGCGTACATTTCTTTTCTGAGCTTAGTTTGACGTTTTTCGAGTTTGCCTGTTTCTAGGTTTCGAACCCGCAGCTGGACTCCGGGAGTTTGAGAGAAGGAACGACCCCGAGAGATGTCTAGGTACGGACATTGTGACCGGTGACACACTGGATTGGAGCATTGATAGGGATTCGTGAGGGTTGATTTTCTTAGTCGAGGCGGCATTTGGAGGCTAACGAGCGACAGCACTCAACTCAATTCCACATGCAATTCGTCCGTGACAGTCACAGTATGACCGAAGAAAAAAACCCTCCTCAGTGTATTCCGCTGAGGTGTGGTTTGGATTGATCTAAAGATTTCCGGCTATGCAAACGATTTGGGAGTCGACGACACTTATGCCGCAGTTTACCCGGTCTCTCATGCTCGGCTGTTCTCAAGTCGAAACAGTGTGCTCACCCAAGCACGCATATCGCTCGGCACCATTGACCTTGCTTTGATGTACTCAGCTTCCTAGTTCTCGGAGAAATAGGCGTCATGGTGGGGATTATTACCATTGGAAATCTTTTGGAGCGTCTAGCCGGGAACACAGCTTCCACAACCTGGAATAATCATACATCTATCTATTATTGTTACAGCTAGTAATACAAGACACGACAGGCCTTCTAGCAACCGAATCAAATGTAATACGAAGAAAACGCCGCTGCAAAATTTATTTGTTGTACAAAAGCCAGCAAACTGGGTATCCGCTAGAAGGCATGGTATCAACAATGCACATAATCAAAATGAAATCCTAAGCAGTGACCTGATTTCCGTTGACTGAGATAAGTGCTGTAAACAATCCTCTTCCGCTCCCAGCGTTGGCGTGGAAGACCATATGATGTCCATCATCGTCGATATCAGCCCCACCAGGGGACGTCAGACCATTCATTCCAGTCGTGAATAGCGGTCCGTACTTTGTGTACGGGCCAGTGAGAGACGTTGCTGTGGCGTATGTGACGTCGTAATCGGCGGTGTACCAGCAGTTCGAGGAGAAGAACAGAACGTACTCGCCGCTGCCGGTACGCATGAGACTGGGCGCTTCAATGAGAGGTCCATCGGCTGCTTCGTTCGTCAAGATCTAGCACGATCAGCAACGGGCCCCTTTTGCTATTATGCAATAATGTGCAGATCAACTCACCTGGGTGGCGCTGCCAGCAGGCGTCGTAGCGTCTGCCTCAAGTCTTTGCAGCATAATTGGGGTTGGTACAATTGGGTCCACAGTATTGCCACAGGTCCCGCCGTGGCCGATGGAGTTACCGTCAATCTTGTACAGAACGTAACGTGTGCCGTCAGCGTCTTTGAATCCGGAAGGATCAATGGCTCCACCCTGGTCTAGTGGACAAGCTAAAGGCGAGTCGCTTGACGTGTATGGACCATCAACGTTCGGTGATGTAGCAACGCCAACGCAATGCAGCGCTTTGTTGGAAGAAGGTGCGGCGCTATAGTACATCACAAAAGAGCCATCGTCCTTGAGCTAACATTAGCAACGTCCTGCCAGCGAGTTTACGAGATCGGCTAACTTACGAGCTCGACAACATCCGGGGACCAAGTGTTCACACTGGACGTATCCACCCAAGAGCCAGGCTTTGGAAGAGCATCCTTGCCTGTGAGCGTCCATGTAGCGAAATCCGGAGAGGTTGCGACTTGTATGTGAATGCCGCCATCACCTGTGCCAAAGGCGTACCACGTGCCACCCACTCTGATTAGGGCAGGGTCGGGGAAGTTCAATGCAATGACTGGACCGCTTTCGGCTCGTTTAATCGGAACACAGTAAGTATAAGAGATTAGAAGACCGAAGGCTAATATAGAAGACAGCCTTTGAGGAATCATGATGACTTTGAGACAGATTATTTGAGTCGAGTGTTTCGAGGGTCATACAAGTACAAGTCTATATGTTAAGGAATATAATATGATATCTTTGCATTCCAGATATTCATCTGTTGGAGCTCTGCGGCTTGTTCCATTCCTCCAGGATTGGGTCTATATATATGTAAATCCAAGCCACAATACAACAACTGCAAGGCAGCTGCTTTGGTTACACATCGAACAGCCATCGTCGGGTGGTTCGCATGATAAAGAAAGCTATGACGGCCGACAGTGCTTTCTTGGGGATGACTATGGTTCTCGTGCGTCGCAAACTCCGTCTTTGCGTCGGGTGACAGTGTGAGATTCCGTCATATTCTCACTACAACAAAGAGCGAAACGATGGCCATGTACGTTGGCGTCATAGCGAAGAGGATTGGACTGAGCGGTGTGGCTCTGTCAAGCATGCACAGCTTCACGGTGTATCTCTCCCAGACCATGGTAAGCTTATACCACCTGACGGATAAGGCAGTGCCGATCCATATTCTTGAGTGACAGGTGAACAGGTGATCTTCAGAGACTTCTTTTAAGACGGTTATGTTACATAGACGTAAGGCATTGTGTTAAGCTTTGACACTCTGTAGAGTACCGCTCGAACGTAGCACAAATCGATCTGTTCTTGGGGAATGATTAGGTGCACAAGACGTAGTAGGTCGTGGAGGTACATCGTGCCACTTCCATGCCATCATGTGCCAGTTACATCCAACCTGAACTCACATAAAGACCTGCCGTCAGGAATAAAGGATGTGGCGGGTCGAGTTGAGGTGCGCCTTGCGGTCTCAAGCCACCTGCGTAGCCTTGGGAATGACTTGAAGTCTTTTAGCAAAGATCGGCTTTGGATGCTTAGCCCATCCAGTCCTGGGCAGTGAGATTGGATGTCCGTCGGTCACAAGAACAAAGAATCTATTAGCGGCGTGGCTTATGGTTGACCGTTGCGGTCTGCCCGAGATCACGAACTGCGGGCCCGTTCGAGTACTGTAGGGGTCCAACTCTGGCGTAAGCCGGCGAGCGGAAAACGGCCGCGGGCGAGTGGAGTTTGTATTTCTATGTATATGCCATGGCTGAGTACCTCCGATAGCATCATAAGATACGAGGAACGACCTTCAACCTCAAGGTTGTCTTTTCTGTTGAAGTAGCCATGTGTACTGCTAAGTCGTAAGGAAAATGCCCTTTTAGTCGGTCCCGAGCCGTCGATAGCCGGTCTTTCGTCCGCATCCTAAGTGACCCAACTGGCCAAGGCTTCGAAGACCTCTGTGGGCAGGCCAACCGTACCAGCATTCTGAGGACACTAGAAATGGCCGCTCACTGAACCCGAACGCGCTTGGTTTCCTAAAATTCTCGAGATTCTGGGAAAGCCGGCACGGACGCGGAACTGGCTCGGTCTTTTTCCTGCGACGAGCTGGGAATAGAAGATGTCTTTTCTATGCGCCGACATATGCTTCTTGTCCCCTTGGCATATGCTTCAGGCTCTCACAGATCCAACGACGAGGAGTGCGAGTTTAGTCACACTCGCGTATTTCGAGCGCCTTAATGCAATGCGATATGCCGCCACACCTGCCAGAAAGGAGCAAACGCCCAACCACACTGTGTGGCATCAGTATCCAGGCGGGTTAACCCTCTGCGAAACCCTGGTCCACTTCGGTAACTCTGTTACGATCTCAAGTTAGCGCACAGCTCTCCCCCTTGATGTCCTCCTTCAACAGAGTCCCGCATGTTCAATCTGCGATTTTAGATAGAGACAGAGACTGGGAACATACTATGCACACCCTTCCTATACTTCCTCTCCTTCCGATCAAATACAGTGTATTTATCCCTTGGCAGCATCTCCGCCTCAGTCGGCATCTCCGCCTTCCACCGCTCCAATGCTTTCATTGAGCCCACGCCTTGGTACTTCAGCATCCCTTGTCCTGTCGTGTTTGTACTGTATCTGCTTCTTCCCCTGGCTTGTTGCTGAGCGGATATATTTCGCGCGAGTAGTTGAGAAGGTACTTGGGTAGACGATGTAGGCGCTCGAGGTGAATTAACCGCAAGGTCTGCGAGCGAGGAAGGAGTTGTCGATGCAGAGGCCTGGTCAAGCTCTTGTGATGAGAGAGGAACCGGTTGGGCAGAGGTAGTGGTGGTGCTGAGGGAAGCTTGGGAAGCAGCTGACTGCCGGGCAAGAGCATTGTCGAGGACGGAGACCACGTTGTCAACCATCCGGAGACGCTTGCGTTGACGTCGTTTCTGGGGGGCGGAAAGGCGCCATGGTATTTTCCTATTGAATCGAATTAGCAAGTTTGTTCTTACAATGTGTGAGGGGCGATGTGGTATCAATGCGAAATAGGTAGGATGTATGGGGAAAGGGGGGTGGTCTACCAGAGAAGACCTCCGGAGAGCGCTGGAGATCCGCGAAATGGACCAAACATCCTGCAATTTCAGAGACTGGCAGACACGGATTGGTCCTCTTCTTGAGTGCAGGAAACTTGCGCCAAGTGTATCAAGTCTGAATGGGTAATACGAGAGCACTGTTGGCTTCCACTTTTACGGCACCGCAAGCGGTGAACCTTGACATCCGATTCTGCCGCCGAGCATCAAATTCTGGGGATCAGCAAACCTCAGCAACCGCCCAGGTACAGCTTCCCACGGCGCTCTTCGCAACAGTCGCTGACCAGACAATGTCCTACTACTTCGCCATAGTCGGCACGGGCGATCAACCCCTTTTCGAATACGAATTCGGCACGTCCAAGCAAGGCGCCGACGGCACCGCGCGTTTCGGACCAGAAGCACGGCACATGAACCAATTCATTGTACACAGCAGTCTCGACATAGTTGACGAGGCGCAATGGACTACTGGACAGATGTATGGTCTCAACTCACTGTCGTCCTCTAATGAATAATTTCCTTGGTCTGATGCCCGGTTACTCTCTGGCGCCATAAAGACGGGGGAACGAAACGTTGGTGAAAATGCAGACTGATACGGGCAGTATTGCCTAGGTACTTGAAGAACATAGACCGCTTCTACAATAACTACGTCTCTTGTTTCCTGACTCCGACCTCCGTCAAATTCTTACTATTACATTGCCCCGATACGCATTTCCCCAATCCGTCCTCTGCTTCTGGGAACACGTCTAGGTACTTCTTCCCTTTTCCACGCCCCAGTCCACGCCCCAGTCCATGTCCTCTCGTTCCTGTCGTCCTCCTCCGCACTTCGGCTTAGGACCAACGCTATTGCTCATACTACAGCGATGTCATATTCCCACTACACCTCAATTTAGCTGACAATACACATTAGTTCCTCCCGCGCCCCTTCCTCCTCTATAGCAGCCAACCCCCTTGCCCCAGCTACGGAAGAAGCAATCCGCCAATTCATGCTCGAAGTCTACGACGTGTGGCTCAAGACACTTATGAACCCCTTCTACAAACTCAACGCACCAATCAGGAGCCCAGTGTTCCGCTCAAGGGTCATGGCGGCGGGGAAGAAGTACCTGTAATGGACCATGGGTTTCAGAGGAAAGAGCGATTCCAATTTGCAACGAAGAAAGTTGAGACCTACTCCGGACGAGGCTGAGCATGGCGAGAGGGGAATTGCCGGCTGCGAATGTAGATCACGGGCTTGGAGGTGAGAAGCTAGCTCGAGCTATTCGACTTTGGGAACAGCGTCCACAAGGAAGGGGAGGAGGTACAGCCGTCCGCCAAGTCATGAGCTCACCTAAATTAGCTCCCAAAGTATGCAGCAAACGCATGCACAATCCCACAAGAAGCCGGGACAGAAGTCGAATATAGATCTGTGTGGGTTAGATGAGATGGGTCCCGGCAGCCAAAGTGGAATGAGCCTGCAGGTCGAAGTTCGCAGCGTGTGGATGAGGAAACAGATGGTAGATAATTCTACAAATGGAAGTCAAAGTGAGTATGGACGGCTACGATATCAGCTCTTCAGGTCCCCAGCACTCACTGTCTCCAACCGAGAGCGGATCGAGTATTCTACATACTGTAGCACGGTGTCTGACTGAGAATTTTTCTTCAATCGTCCGCATTGTGAGCAATTGAACTCCTAGTTGGTATGCAAATGAAGTGGTATCTAGTTTCCCGCCAGCAAAAACGCCTGACGCCGCGGTTAGCCACTGTGTGAACTCCTGAAATGCTTGACCAGTTTCGGCGCCTCTTGAGATGCTTCAGTTGTCCGCTCTGTACTAAGTTTTCATCACGTTCTAACCCTTCTAGCTCCGGGAGGAGCGCCGGGCACCGGTCTTGCCTCCCCAAAGTTATGCAGCCGCTCTCCAATTAGATACACTTCATCTCGGATTTTCCTTCTCCACCTCGCAGTCGCCTGTCCCAGCCGCCACAGCATCCAGGTCCCCAATGCAAGTGTAGCAATTGCGGGGTAGGCGAACCTATAAACCTGCGTCTGCACTGCCGGAGAGGAATCGTGGAAATACGTTTTGTTGGCGATGAAGGCGACAGGTAGAGGGATGACCAGAACCGTGCCGAGCAAGACTGTGAGAGGCATAAGGAAGCAACGTGTAGCAAGACGAGCATTGGGGTTCAGGTAGCCATTGCGCATGACTGCCGCCAAAACTCTCGCCGGGCGTGAATTTCGATTGTCTAGGATGACTCGAAGAATGATGCGGCAGTACACGAATCCAAGCGTCCAGTCCTGAATTGCGTGGATGATATGTCGACCGCCCGCGCCCACATAGGTGTGCAGCGGTAAGATCACATAGAATTCGAGGACCAGAGCCAGGAGTGAGGGGACGAAGATCGCGAATGCTGCATACGTGTAGAGGACGCGAAAAGCTCTCAGGGTATAGTCTTTAGTGATTCTACATGCCGCGTTGAGAATTGCCGAAGATGGTGTAGAAACCGCAGAACCAATGTAGTTTATTGCGCGCTTAGCCTGAACGACACCAACAGCGGTACTCCCGAGTACGAAGGCGCCCATACCATAGGTGTAGATGTCACTTACAGCCAGTTGCTCGGAGACAACCAAGCGGAAAATCTGCCGACCAAGTAGCAACGGCAGGACAGTGAAAGCCAAGCCGATCGCTGCTGTGAAGACCCAAAGACAGACGAGGAATAGACCGATGCGGATACTGAACCATGGAGGGATGTAGACCTTGGTGTAATTATCGTCCTCTTGGCCACGGGGCCCTGCGTCCTGGTCCTTGGGGCCGTCTATGCTTGCATTGTTCGTGTCCACTTCGAGGAAGATTGGGCCTTCCCTAGGGAGACGTACTTGATCCGAAGCTGGTGCCCGGACGTATCGGCCACTTTGCGGTAGCCTCTGGGATGGGGTTGTGACGTGAATGTCACACTCTGCGGAGACAGTGTCTTCGGACTTGCTCCAACGTCGCCAGCTCCTCCACGGCCATCTCGGGAATCCAATTCTCTCGTCTTCGTTCGCGTCTCCGAACAAAAAGTCTGAGAGTCTTAACAGCCGCGCACATCTTCTTAGCCACCAGTCGTATGCGAGCTGCAGCGCATTGGTCGGCTTGAAAGAGACCGCGAGCAGAGGGGCAGACAAAGCCAGAATGTTGTAGGTGAGTAGATCCAGCGGCAAATCCAGTACAACCTCACGCGAAGTCCATCGAATTGGTAAGATTCCCGGAAATGTAGAGTCGAGTCCCCAAACAATCATGCCTAGGCACACGATGACCAGTGCACCGTACACCACGGCGCTGAATGCAATCTTTCGAAGTTGAGACGAAACGCTCTTTTCCAGGACATCGCGGACAGGATGAAAAGTCGGATCATCGGGATCTCGAATGAAGTGAAGTACTCCTTTGCGCAGAATGCGCCGACACATGGAGACGAAAAGCGCGAAGTGGAACATGTAGCATGTCCCAACAAACCAGTGGGCGAAGCCAGACGTCCAGGGTGAGTTTAGAGCGTATAAGAACCCCGAACTGAATGTGGCACCGTCAAATAACGGTAGCAGCGCAAAATCGAGGAGAAACCCGCAATAAAGCGGGAACACAATCATCTCGATGCCTATGATAAAGATGACCTTCAAAATCCCCCCTGCTTGCTGCAACACCTCCGTAATAACGGCTTCGATACGCATGCCTCGCTGGGATGAGGTTAAAGGCCTGCCGCGGTGCAAGTAAATAGCCCCGGCGAACGCGAAAAAACCGTAGCCGGTAAGGATGGCAATCATTCTATCTGTAACAGTCCAGAATTGTGGAGAGTCCTCAACGAGCTGAGTCTGCTGCGGGATCGACTTGGTCAGGGCTCCGACCTTGACTTGTGACCAAACCCAATTTCCAGCATCTCCAACGCTCTGTTCCAGGTATTTGATTACAGAGGCTGCGGTACCAGTTGTGTGCATCAACGTTTCTCTCATCACTGTCTCGAAGAGTACTCGAGTGTCATTGCCCTGCACAGCGTTCATGGCGTTTTCGATCGAGGACCACGTCGAAGTAAAAGCAGCCTGTATCGAGCGTAATGCTGCCAGTGATCGCCAAGAAAAGCTAGAAACATCGGGGACTAAGACCGCCAAAGCGACATTGTAATTGCTTCCGATGCGTCTGAATGCACTCTCCGCCAACGGCCTCGTAAGTGTAGCGATGCGGTCGTACTCCGCCAATCTCCGAAACCATGGCGAAAACCAAGCAACAGAGATAAACAACGTTCGCACCAGAAAGTCTGTCCAATAGATAATCAGGCTGCCAAAGAATAGACAGAGGTCAACAGAAAAGCTGGCTATTCCGTTGGCGAGTTGGATTGGTATCCGGAAGAACATGTTGAATGGGTTGGCCAAGAAAAAGATGACGAGTTTTCCTATGATATACGGAAGCCATACAGCAAGCGCGACTGTAAATGCTACCAGGAAAGCTCCAAAAATGGCGTTCTGTGCAAGGCCGGCAATCGGCCCTTGCATACCAAATAATTCCATGAGTCCTTCCAGGTCTTCAACGTCATCCTCGTTTGGGTCTACACCAGCCTCACGGGCCGCCGCGGCAACTTCTGGATCTTGTACGTTTCCTGCAGCGTCAGGTTCAGCATTGGCCTCTCCCAAATCGTTATCGTTGTTTTGTCTCTCGTTATCATGCGGGTCACCGTTAAGAGGTTGCGCCCCCGCAAAGGGAACGAATGGAGCTTCTGCAGCTAAGTCCTGGACGATGTGTTCGTCGTTAGGCTCATCGATTGGAGGAGCTTCCGCCGGTGCAATGTCTCCCCAGAGCCACTCTAAAATACGACTCACAAGACTGTCTTCTTGCCGGTTACCGTTCGTACGCAACGTGTCAGCGACATCTCTATTAGGTGGAGACGCATCCAGAGCCGCAGCAGGAACTTCTACCCCATTTGAAGGCATTGCAAAATTAGTGGAGGATGCGGCGGCGGCAATCTCAGTTGTCCTGTCAGGAGAACGATGTCTTGGCTGGTTGTCAATTCGGGACCGGGGAACAACGGCATTCGTGCGCTCTTCGTCGACACTGGTCTCGACTTGAGGTGCTCCCAGATGAGCTTCCCACGCTGTATGTAGAGGATCTTGGCTGCTCTGATTTCGAGGCTTTGCAGATTCGCTCCCCCTAGCCCGATTAACCTTCTCTTTGCCTTTCCCGGCAGGGTCAACTACCGGAGCGGTATCAATGTCACTGTCTGACGGGGTAGGGATAGGTTGCCAGCTGTCGTTACTGCCTTCACTATCTCCGTCTACGTCCGAATTGTCTACGTTGACAGCCTCGCTTGGTTCGGCAGGAACATCGGAAGATAATTCCGCAAGGTCTCTTTGAATTGCTGCCGCTTTGAACGATTGAACCCTTTCCGGCATTGGCGGTCTTAGACGTAACGTAGGCCGCGGGGGAATGCTGTCGTTTTCACTCATTCCGGCTGATTCGGTCACATTGAAATTGGTGTCAACTGACTCAGTTTTTGTCTCCTCTTGCCGTATCCGGAGCGCTTCGTCTCTATGTCCATCTTCGGATGACTGGTCAATTGACAATGGACCATGCTCATTGAGGCTTGCGAGATCTGTTTGTCTGTCTTCTAAGGCTGCGCTGCTACCTGTCTCAGCACTCTCAGCATCTGCCGAAGGTCCGACTTCCTTCAGGATCCGATGTATCTCATCAATTCTGCTTTGAGCTAACGACTGGCGATCCTCAAATGAAAGTGACTCCCAAAATTGCTTAAGCTCTGCCCTCAGTCTGGCCAGCTCTTCGTGCGCGTCTTCTCTTTGACCGGCTCCATTACCTCGAGATGATGTAGGGCTAGGCACAACTGGGTCATCTTGGGGTTCCGCTTCGCTAATGGGATTGCGTGGTTCATTGGCTTCCTCCATTTCTGTCTGTTGTGCCAGCTCTTCTGCCGCATGTGGTGCTAAATGATCCGGATCCATTGCCCTAAAAGGTATAATAGGCGCTTGAGCATCAGCTGCAGCCATGTTGATTACCGGCTGCTGCCCCACAACCCACTCTCGAATTAAGAATATTAATACGAATATGAACATGACACACAGCGTGATAACCTGGCCTTCGAAGACATCTACAATCGTCGCATTGATCCAAGGAGAGGGGGTAAGATTCGTTAAAACAGGAACTCCCGATAGAAGCGATGAACTACCGTTGCTGATGCTGGTTTGACTTGTGATGCCGGCCACAGTGCCGTTGGTTAATGCATTGTGCGATACGTCTTTGACAGATATACCCAGCACCGATAAGAGCATTATGATAACCTCGTGAGCTGCTGAATGTCGAGCGCCGGAAACATTCTGAGTTTGGGCTGGCGCTCCAGAAGCCGTCCAGACTTGTAAGAGGCTCTCACTGCCATTGGCAAGCTGACTCGTTAGGGCAGCAGTAGCAGACGCAACCGCTTCCGAAAATGTTTGAGCAGTACCCAGTATTCCAGCAGGGGGGACCGTTGATATCTCCATAACCCACCCCCCATCTGCAAGCCAAAATAGGCCCCTCCAAACACAGCGCATACTCCAGGGTAACCAAAACAGCCACACAAACACGACCAGAAGCCCCCTGCACCATGTGACAATGTTTTTGTACAAGTGAGCGACAGCTTTGCGTAGGAAGACGGTGGTCGGCAGCGTTCGAGGCATTTGAGGATGGTATAGTTTGGTGAAACGAAACCGCGTTTTGCATAGTTCGCAATGCTTCTTCTGAGAATGCGACAGCCACTCCATTAGGCAATCCTGGTGGACGAATTTGATGCTACCACTGCACTTGCACGGGTAGAATAAAGGCTCCTCTGCGGTTCCCTCGCTCCTGCAGATTCTGCACGTATCCGGCTCATGCTTGTCTTTGGGACTGTATGCCGGATCGTTCATAACGTCCGGAGAACCTGCACGCGCAAAGTCCGGGTTGGCGGAGGAGGAAGCCATTTCGGCGTGGCTTGTACTGTTGAAGGGCCGCCCTTGACGTAGTAATGAATCTGCCTATAGCCGAAAAGGCAGGCTAAAGGAGAGTTATTCGTACATTTCCTGGGCTCTGCAACTTTCACGTAGTAAGCTCCTCTGACAGGCTCGAGGCGATAGATTAGAGGGCAGCAAGTACGAAACGTTAAGCGGCAGACTTGGAAGGTCGCGAGTAGACGGATTTGGCCAAAAGGAGACCGGAGAATGCGTTCGATAGAAACCGGTAGTGGTGTAAGGAGGGACCGTGGATGTAGGTACTGTAGGTAGGATAAGGTAACGAGAGCGGATTCGTGAAGCTGCCGGCGAGGGTAGATGCCGACGTCAGATACAAAGGTAGAAAGCGTGGAAATCGGTAACAGAAGTGATTGTATCCGATGCCGTAACCGAGTTCAGTGCCAGGACTTTTGCCTACATCAAGGACATTCGAATGTGAGATGTGCTTGTGGAATACTAGTCCCCTCATTATGGCGATATGAGATAACTCGAATGTGAATTGTTGTGTCATGTTCATTGCTAACAGTAAGACAACTACGCTTCATGAGATCCTCCTCAACGCCCCCTGTAATACAGCAAGTCTAAACAAGCGCCCAAAACTCCGCAACAATGCTCCAGGAAAAAGAAATGGCAGGACTCAGTAGCCAATGATCAACAGCGACCCTTATTTCCAAACAGCCAAATTGCGAAACAAAAGAAGCCGAACGATGATAAGCAGGAGCTGGAAAAAGCGTGACACAGCTCCCAATGCAGGTCGAGCAAGACCAAACAAGCATCGGCCATGGTAAAAGATCTCACTGCTTCATTCTGGCAAGTGCATTTACAGCGCCCACGCTTCCTACTCTTCCACTTGTCTTCCTCACGCCAGCTTTGCTATCTGTGTTCCGCCGAGACGGTGTAGCCCGCTGCTTTCCGATATTGATACTTCCAGAGCCGCTTCCACTCTTGGTACTTGCAGGAGTCTTGGGTCTAATTAATCTGTTCTCGATGTCGCTCTCCGCTTCCAGTGCGTCCCAGTGCGTAGTTGTGGTTGTTGTCGTGGTACAACTAATGGATCTCTTTTTCTTGTCGGCCGACGACGGCGACTTACTGCTTCGCCTTGCAAGCATTCGCAGTTGAAATTCCTCCTCTCTCTCATCCTCGCCCTGAGTGTGCCGCTGGAGGCTTACTATCTCGGTATCTGGTTGAATGAATACTTCATCTTCATAGACGGAAGGTTGCCGACGATTTCCTCCATAAGCCTTGCTTGTCTTCCGCGGTTGACCAGGTGTTGGAGCTGGCAAATTGTCGTCTGGCACACCTGTTCCTTGAGACTCTGTACCATTGCCATGGATTTCACCTAATACTGCGCGTTTCTGACTGCCATTGGGAGGAGTAAACGTTTGCCCGTTACTGGCCACTCGTTGCCGGTAGGAAGCCTTGTTGGGCGTCACCGGCAGCATCAACGCCAACTTGTCCTTCATACCGTCTTCGAACCACCATTCTCGGAAAATGCCTTGATTCAGGTGCAGCCAGTGCTGTTGTGGTCCAACCACCATCCCAGGCCTCATGAAACGCATAAATGCAATGATCTCATTGGCGGTAAAGCCGTGTCGGTAGATCAAGTATGCACCAATGAGGCATCCTGTCCGTCCAAGGCCGGCCTTGCAGTGTACTGCAATTCCCTTGTGTTTCTTGGTGATCATGTCGTGTGCCAAATTAACGAATTTCCTGACTAAGGAGAGGTGCGGACATGTGCCGTCATCAAATATCATATCAAGGTGGTTGATACCGAGGGCGGTGAAGTAGGAAGGTGAGTAGAGCTCAGAGTTTAGTCGTACAACTAGACCGACGTTACGCGAGTAGAAGTGGGCAAGGACGTTCTTGAACGGAGTTGGTAGATTCGAGTGATGGACCGCGGAGGTTGTACTGGGAAGAGTAGCATATAGAGGTGACGAAACCGGAACTACGGCCGTTGGCTGATGTTGCGGCGATGCGAATGCGACAAAATCCGGGGTGAGCCAATTGAAGTCTCCCATATCAACCCGCTCATACTTTTCATACCTAGCAACTGAACGTTAACAAGAATAAGCACTTGATAAAGAATTTCTAACATACTCTTCGAGACTGAATTCCTTCAGACCGCAAAGCCCTTCCTCCTTTGCTTTCCATACACCATAGACAACATCCTGGATGGTAATGCTATAGTCCGCCTGACTGTATCCAGCATCTCTGAATGGCATAACAGGAGGGTCCATTTGTGTGATCGGCGCAAGGGCGAGATGTGGAGGCCATGATTGTATCAAAACCATATAGCAAGCTAACATACATGCGGCGTTCGCACGACCTGCTTCTGTCAGCGACATCTTCTTGGCCATTAACCTACCTCCAGACGCGCACTCACTTCTTGAATCAGCATAGCTCCAGAACACCACTCCCCTTTCCGCATTATCTGGGTCCCCAAGTATCTCATGCAGTTGTACGGCAAACCTGTAAAGGTGGCCTATGTGAAGAGGACCAAAATCGGCATGGAAGGCATTGTATAGCAAGCTCCGGTCGACCGAGAAATAGACCGGTGGGTGAACTTTGGGACCGCTTGGTACGATCGGTACTGGTCCGTTGTGGCGCGATGACCGTTTGGTCGGTGATCTGGTGTGCCTTGTGGGATACGGAAATGGGGTGTGTGCGTTGGGAGCATGTGTGTAAGAGGCAAGGTAGAGGCGGTCTACAGCAGGTTGACTGCAGTTAGCATAAGTGCATTTGCATGTTGGAGGCGGATGCTGTGACTGCCAGTAATGACAATAAGCCACAATGTAAGCCTGGAGAGATGGCGGATTGAAGGGTTAGAAGAGCAATTTGGTCTTTCGACCATGCACCCATCACGAAAGCAAGTAAGGCCTCTGTTCTTGGTTGCGCCTACCTTGAATGTACTCGATCACCTGTCCATAGCTGGTTGCTATCGGCGGTGCTGCCATGTCCTTACTGGGCAGTTTACCAAGGCGATATTTGCAGCGAACAGCAAGTGCACTTGTCTCCGATAGTAAGAATGGCGGTTGCTAATCGAGATGAACTTTTTCCAGGTGATTTGTCGCCGCCTTCTGAAGGGTGGTAGGAATTCTGTTAAAATGGTAGGTCGTCGTTTTTGCGCCGTGTACCACCCTCAATGTGCAATTAATCCATTCAAACTAAACATGACCTTAGAGATATGCCTCGCGATGAACAAAGCTCGTGCTCTTGGACCTCGGGCAGCAGCTATTGTTGGTATAGAATG
The DNA here is from genome assembly GCA_021030975.1 of Lichenothelia convexa. Lineage (NCBI taxonomy): Eukaryota > Fungi > Ascomycota > Dothideomycetes > Lichenotheliales > Lichenotheliaceae > Lichenothelia > Lichenothelia convexa. Next base: position 9,711 of record JAGFMK010000141.1, on the reverse strand, counting down.
ATACAGATGGGATCGGGAAGCTGCAGTCAGTTACGTTACGTTGCCTTGAAGTTCCCAACTTGGCAAGCGCTCTTCGCTCCTTGTTGACTTTTCGTCGCCCAGCAACCAGAAAACCTCGAGCATCGACCCACGTGATCACATGATTCTACCTCGATGTAATCCGCCAGGCAAGGTGACATAAGTCGTGATACTGCAATGAAGATTCCTCCAGGACTGAGTGGACCAGAAACGTCCATCAACCGCTCGGGGGCTCGCCCGTATGATAAAACTGGAGCAATCTATAATTGTAGCCACATCCTATTGCTGCCCTGCTACTCTGCTGGCTCATATCGAGTGTAAATCTACAAGGTATACTCTTGGAGGCCTCCAGTATATGTTCGAGTGTAGCTCCCAGGGAGCGAGCGAAGTGTCTCACGACTTATGTCACCTTACCTGCCGCCAAAGTTAAGGTGTAATTAAGCGTCCTCCAAAACTAGATAACAGGTTGCAGCACTAGTTCCGGCGTTGATGAGTTCTACAAGAAGGTGCTCCACCGGTATTTGCAATATCAGCATCAGATGCTCCAGGAGCCTGAACACTAAGGGCATTCGGCGTTTGCTCTGCCCATGTCTCTCCCGATTGCATCGCATCACTGTACGCTCACCCTCGGCGCGTTCGACGTGCGTTGGACCCTCTCTTTGTAATCTCGTTTGGTCACTTATGGCGAAATTGGCCGTTGGATGCCCCCACGATACTCTACTCGGCCCATAAAGCATCGTGTCGTATCAAGACCTCTGGTCTTCAAACATACTTGTAAACCCGCTATACGATCTTAGCGTGCAGCAAGCCTCAAATCAGTCACGCGGGAAATCCCACATTGAGCCTGTGGACACGAATGAGAAATAATCGCTCCGGCTTCCTAACGCGCCGGAAAGACAGTCAAGTTGTTTCCATCTCTTAATTACCTACTTTCTCAACCACGACAAGCATGATCTCTCAAGGCCATCGGGAGGGATGGCTGCGCCGGCCGATAGACGCGATTCAGTTGTGGGCGCGTGTTAACAATATCGCCTTCAACGGTATCAAATGCAGCGTGTCATTCACGGAGCCGTCGCGGGGAACTGCCCTGATCGCAACCCGTGAATTACATGGCGGCCAAGAGGGACCGCTGCTGGTCGTGCCGGGAAGCATGATACTGAGTTTGGAAACTGTATGGGAGGCTGCAAGGTGGGATAGCGCACTGAAGGAAGTGCTCGAAGCTGTTGGCGATTATGGAAGGGTACGTGAAGCTGCAATGATCTCAGCTGGTGAAAACTGAAACCCCACTGGGCCCTATTTCTGCTCACAGCATTGTCTTTGATGCTGAATTCTGACGCGCTCGCTTATAGACAAGCAGAGGAGCGATTCTACTATTTCTCCTCATGCAAGTCACCATCTCGTGTCCCAACATTCCCAACGGGATAGGCGTGTCAGGTCCACTTACAGAGTAACGTGGACCTTGCTGCAGGATATACAGAGTTGCTGTGTTATCTAACGAGAATAGATATGTGAAGTTTCTTCCGCACGAAAACCTTCCTACCTTCTGGAGTGACACTGAGCGCGTCCTCCTCACCGGTACGTCATTAGCGCCTGCGGTGTCGTCCAAGCTATCTTCCCTTTACCGCGAGTTCTCAGAGGTTTGCTTCCGCACTTCATCTATTTCCTGGTGCCAGAAATATTGGTGGGACGAGATTGACGGGCTCCTTACTTTTGACGACTGGAAGGAAGTCGACGCCATGTACCGCAGCAGGGCGCTGGAATTTCCCAGAATCGGTGATGCCATGGTACCTTGCATTGATATGGCGAATCACGCTAGCGGAGAGCAGACTGAAGCTCTGTATGAGACGGATGGGCAGAGTAATGCGTTTCTACTGTTGAGAGATGGAAAGGAAGTAAGAGAGGGATCTGAGATTACCATTACGTGAGTAAGTAAGCGCAATGTATTATGGTATCGACTTGACGCTGCTTAGGTATGGAGACGAGAAAGGAGCTTGCGAGCAGATTTTCTCGTATGGATTTCTAGAGGACAACATGCGGTCCGCGAAGGTGCTTTTCCTGGATCTGGACATCCCGGAGGATGATCCTTTAAAGAGAGCGAAAAAAGCCGTTGCCACCGCAGCGCCTGGTTTCCGCTTGTTCGTTACAAGTGAAGGCGTTGACTGGGAAGGAGATTTCGTATATCTTGTTTGCGTAAATGAAGAAGATGGCTTCCAAATCAAACAACTGCAAAGACTTGATGGAGAGCGAGAGCTCGAGGTTTCGTGGAAACACAACAAGATTGCCGAGACGAGTGATCTCAAGCACTGGCTGGAGAAGGACGATATGTGGGACCTCTTCAGGTTGCGGGCCCTATGCATAGTGCAGGATCGAGTGGGAAGCCAACTGCAAGCATTGATGGACAGTGAAAGCTTATTCGAGAGTCGTCAGTGGGAAGAACCAAAGGTTAGCGAGCAATCGTGGCGGCTGTCTATGACACTTCGGGGCCTGGAACAGGAGGTGCTGGAAGCCGCATATGATTACTTCGAAGATCAGGTATGTATGATATATCGATGCGTTCTGCAGTCACAGTGCAAGGCATAGTTTCTCATTCCAATTGCTAATGAACGCATAGAAAACCATACTAGCCAGATCTGGGGTGGTACAACGGTTTCTGAGCTCTGCGGAGCAAAATAGCGATGCTGTAGAGGACTTCTCTTAAGCGATAACTCGGTTGAATTTACACTACGACACCCGAGTTCTACCTGCATAGGTAGCTATCGAAACGAGTTGTCTACGAAGAATATCCTACTTCTAGGTGGTGTACCGCTTGCACGTCGGAAGAATCCGGGTTGTTGAAGTCCATTGAGGTTAAAAGCCCGAAAGACGTGCATCTGCATGCATGACAAATTGGCTCGGCCAGATCTCAGATCCAGGTCCATGGGTCATATCTGCTTACACCACAAGGCAGGTACCGTTGTATCATCGACCACAGCCCACATCTAGCCGCGACCATCGACTTTTCTCAACGTATACCGAACCGCTTCTAGCGTACACACTACACCATTCACAAGGTTTCAAGTTTTCATACGATGCTGCGCTTACGCGACACTCAGGACACTCAAATACATTTCTGTAGACACAACAATCGTTGTCGAACTATCTTCTCCGGTCTCCGGAAATTTTCGGATTCATACAACAAAATGTTGAGATTTCGGATGTGCCACCCTTTCCAGCCTTGCGCAGCGGAAGTTGCTCCTTCGCCGCTTTACAGCTACCAAAGGCGGCATAGACGTTCACGTCGTCACTACCTCTACTGTATGTGCTATCAACCAGCTTGAAACTCCAATAATGTGTATCCTATACAAGCAAGGTACGTAAGTACCCCTTCAAGGTCTTGGGCTTTCCTGACGCACTTTCGAATCGCAAACTCATTGGTTGGCTAGCCATGGCTAGAGCTGCCATGAACGCCGAGATCTACATGGAGGGGTTGATACCTCCATGATCGAGCAGTCTGCAATGCGGTATTTGCTCACCTCACCAAGCTGCCACCTATCAACCAGTCAATTGATGCTGCTTTCGTGAAACCTGAATTGGTTATCGCTGTTATGGCTGCGTCAGCTGTGAGGCTGTCAACGAACAAAATATGGAACTGCAGAACGGAGAACTGGATGGCTTACATGGGCCAGAATGTGATTCGTCCGATCGCCATTTATGTGCGTTTGATGAATACTAATTAACTAGCGGCCGGGGTCTAGCGTATATCTGGGGAAGGGCAAAGCAACCACGAAGACTTATCCCCGCAATTTCGAAAAGAAAGGCGTTCGTTCTAGCCAATCAGCCACCTCTCAGGCCTTTTCAAACCTTGTCTCCGCAATTCCCATGCGCTAGAGACAGGCAACTGCAGGTGGGTATCAAGTACTTACTACCTAGGTACTACGCCCTCCCCCAGAGTGGGGACCCGTTTCATCATCTGCCTCACTGCGTCTAGACATTCGCATCATTGTCGATTGCCCCCGCTGCAGATGCAACTTCAGACAGTATCACGTCGGTCGACACACAAGCGGTTCTCACACTCGAGCACTGGACTGGCAGACGGCTCAGGCGACAAGATTCAGCTGTAGTTGTGGTGTTGAGCCGGCATACTCGCCGTGTGGATTGACTGCGCAAGAGACGTTCAACTTGGGAGGAGGTATTACACTCCAAAATGCCGGGAATTCTACCTATGAAGGTTATCAAGGTCGGGGCAAACGCGCAGACACGGATTGCCCAGGCTTGTGATCGCTGTCGGAGTAAGAAAATCAGATGCGATGGCATCAGACCATGCTGCTCACAGTGCGCCAATGTCGGGTTTGAATGCAAGACGAGCGACAAGCTTAGCCGGCGAGCTTTCCCACGTGGATACACAGAGTCGTTGGAAGAGAGAGTCCGTTGTTTAGAGGCAGAAGTGCGGGAATTGAAGGATTTACTGGATGAGAAGGACGAAAAGATCGACATGCTGTCTCGGATACATTCACACTCGCCATTGCAGCCGGCGTCGCCTAGAAGGTCGTCAATGACTTTCTCGACGCACTCAGTTGTTGAGAGTAAAGAAGAAACGCAACAAGCTAAAGAAGACACTTTCAAGGTGCAGCAATCGCCATTCCTTCTCGATGGTGATGCCACCGATTCGTACTTCATGGGAACCTCTAGTGGCAGGACTTTCATTGGTATGAGCAACAGAGAGGACGGCGGAGAGTGTGTCAACTAATTGTAACAGATGCATTCAAGCGAAAATTACAGGAGGCAGGCAAACCTTGCTCGGATCTTGACGTCGAATCCTTCTTCAGCTCCGACCAGAGAGTCTCGGCTTCCCCGGAAGAAAGTCCTGCTCGCGACTTAGTCTGGAGAGCTCCCCCGCGGCTCGTATCTGACCACATGGTGAATATATTTTTCCAAGAATGGGCGCCGCTCTTCCCGGTTCTCCACCGCCCAACGTTCTTGGCATTGTACGAAGACTATGTCGCCAATCCAGATGCAATGCGAGATATGAAATCACTTGCCCAGCTGCATCTGGTCTTCGGCATTGCAGCTCTCTCGAACAATGTAAGAATACATCACACGTATCAAGTTGTACAAGCTAAGCCGCCACAGGCCCGAAAACCCGAGGATGTCATGTTATTCGAGACTCAATGGCGGGCTGCGCTCGAGACCGTGATGATGGACAACTCATTGATTACCCTTCAATGCTTGGTTCTTGCGCAAATATACTGTATCCAGCAAGGAGATTATGGTAGTCTTCTCAGTTACAAAGGCTTGGCAATCGGGCTTTCCCAGAGGCTGGGGCTCCATCAACCTCAAAAACGTTTCGCACTAGGGGCGCTTACTGGTGAGACCCGGAAGAAAGTCTTCTGGAGCTTGTATACGCTCGATTGGTGGGTCAATACTATTAACGCTCCAACAATTGTTGAGCTAACTGTCACAGCTTCTCCGCTGCGATTCTTGGCTTACCAAAGCATCTCAAAGAGGATGACATCCATTGTGAATATCCTGCGGATGCCGATGATGAATACGTGACTGAGAAAGGCTTTCTACCAAGTCTGCCCGGCGAATACACTAAGCTCTCCAGTGGCCTGGCGCTCTTCCGCGCTTCTCGCATTTTGTCGAAGATCCTGGAGGAGAACTACCCTGCCTCAGCTTCACATGAAATCTCTTTGAGGAAAATCGCCGCCCTGGGAGACGATCTGGACGAGTGGTCAAACACACTCGCACCTCATTTGAAACTGGTTTTCGCGCAGGATAAGCCCAGCACTAACGTTACAAGCAGCCGGTCACCACTACTGGTATGCTGTGTACACAAAATATGATCGCTGCGCTTCGCTAACATCGGCACAGTCCCTAATTTATCATTACATACGTACCCTTATACATCGTCCAGCAGTCTGCGCCAATCTTGGAGACAAGGCCTCGTCCTCGGTCATGGCTCTGGCCGCTTCAAGCAAACACATGATCCAGATCATACAGTTGCTAGGAGAGAGGAACCTTAGTTTCACACTCTGCCTAAACAAGAGTGAAGTGATCACCCTGGCTGGCTTCGGATTATTGTTCCAGGGACTCAGTCTGGATAAAGATGGCAAGCTGATCAAAGATAGCCAGCGACTTGTGTGCTCTGTTATCGAGCTGCTGGAGCGGTCATCAGCGCCCGGTGCTCAAGAGTTTCGACGTGTTGGCTGTTCCCTAATTTCAGTTGGCCGACTGCCAACTGCCGGTGTCAGGCCTTCGCTTTCCCGTCACGCCTCAGAAGGCGGAACGCTGGGAACACGAGGCGCAGCAGATATATCAGCAGACAGACTTCAGCCATTAGCATCCCGTAGCGATCCAGCAGCGAAAACCAACGGTGCAAAAGAATCTCGTCGCGCCACTGCACCAACGATTTCCCTCTCCGGTCTCGGCTTTAGTCGTAACAACTCATGCCAACTGGGTCTTTCATTAGGGCATCCTCTTCAGGCTCGTTCCGAACCTTCACTGAGTCCGTCGCAGAACCGACACCCTGTTCCCAAACCTATCCGTCCCAAACGGACTCCCGTTGCGGTTCCTCCTCTCACTGCTGCTACCAACCTCGACTATCTGTCCTTTGAACCTGGCCTTGCGTCAAGCATCAAAAGCTCGCGCTCGAGCATGGAAAGCTCGGTGCATCAAGATCAGCCCATAAAGCTTTCGGCCTCCCCGCCGTCGGACTGGGAAAGACTCCTGGGTAGCATTGACAGTGGCCAGACCAACATCTACGACAACATATATGGTGGGCTCGCGGTCGAAGGCCTCCTCAGTACGCGGCCTTACTCTTCACACAATCAGTCAAGTACCTACGGCCTGTATTCCTCAGCGATTGGTGCGGTCTCCGCGACGAGCTTGCCCACATCCACGTCATCAGCATGCAATTACCTTGGCCTCGACTCGAAATATAGCAGCTGGGCGCCAGACATATGGCAGTATGCAACCGGCATTAGTAACTCCACGGTGCCGGCAGCACAAAGTGTATTGAGCTTTTCGGACGAGAGTCTGACTAGCGGTGAGGAGTTTAGTAGTGAAGGGACTAGGAGCGCGAACGGTAGTAACGCGTTCAACGCAGCTGAGGCATTCAAAGGGATAATGATGCCTTGCCTTAGCCCTCAAGGGGGCGGCATCGAGGGAGTAGACGATGATCCTCTGCCTCTGGAAGGAAATTTTGTACTATGATGGATCACAGAACAGCGCAAAGATCGATAAAAGTAGTCATTTCTAGCCCAAAGAGCAAAGCTCCGAAAGGGAAGTGACTTTGATTTATGACCGAACTCACGATGAATGGATCATCTACGGTCTTGTATACCTTCATCGGCACGTTGGATTTTGGCAATGTTTGGTTTTGGACTGTCCGTGATGGGCTGAAGAACTGCGTATCGTTCGTTGACTATGTGATGAGCATGTTTTGGAAGCGTTACATACCATGGAAGCCTTCGTTACTAGTTTATATATTGTCAACGGTCAATGATCTTATACCATGTCGCCGCTAATCGGCTACTCATGGAATCTTCGTGCCAGCATAAAACTAAAGCAAGCTAGGAGCTTGGGTTCCTTCAGGAGGCCGTATGAACAGTAACTCGAGCAACACCTGCGCTTGCCCAGGCCCTCGTATAACCCCGTAACCTAAAGTTTTAGGCATAATCAAGGGTGAGACCTTGATTGACATTACAAATCCGAGCGATGGCATACAAAGATGCGCGTGAGCAGGCGGATGTTGTGCCTATCGGACGGCCCCGATGCGAGAGGTGAAGGGTAATGTAGAGCCCAACCAATTCCTGGCGCCTAATAATAGAATTCGGAGAATACAACTATTATTGCTCTAGGATCTGGGATTTCTTGTCGACTTCCGATTTCACTTCTCGGCCCGCATGGCGTGAGGAAGAAGAAGAGGCTAAAGGGGCTGAACCTGAGATGCTTTCATGTCTGCCTGACAGGTGTCAGTCGTCTAAGCCATTCTACATATATGAAGGAGTACCACAAGTTTTAGGGCTCAAGCCGTCGTCACATGCCCCGCTCCTTCTCCCTATATCCTCTTACTCCCTAGGTATCCTACGAGTTCATCAGGTAGCCTACGCCTGAGCGGTGGAAGTCTGTGCTTTATCAGGTCATACGGCCGGTCCGACCGGTGGACATGTAGCTGTCTCAGGCACTGTAACCCCGTGTTCCCCACATCACGGAGTTTGGGACACAGCGCATCACTCGCATCTGGAGTCTGGACCCTGCCCAGGTGGAGCGTCACCGCCGAAAGCGCCAGTCCTTTGAACAAACAGACAACAAAAGCCTTGAGGCATGCACTTCGCCGGATGAGCTACTCCAAACCTCCAAACTACTACTTTTGAGGCATCCAAAAAGACAAGAATCAATTGCAAAGCTATTCACCCGGCTGAGGACGGCGTGACTACGGAGGAGCAAACCACCCCTGGAGTGTGTACATGTTACAGAAGGCATCCTTGCACGCTGCCTACGCCCATCATGACGTCCCCCCCTACGCCTGCCTTTGAAGAGGCAGGCCATCTCAAAAGTATCTCTAAGGCTTCAATACGAATCTCACGACCATCGGCGCCACGGCGCTCCACCGACCCAGCTTTCCCTATGCTGACATCCGCCCAGCCGACAACTCCAACACCTTCGTACCAGCCCTACTCCCTACCTTACAGATCGCGCAACCGCTCTCCATACTCTAAAACACCCGGCCACTATCGTTCAGTATCTTCTGGTGGAAACCACCTTACCGCGCCGCAGATGGTACGCGCTCACTCGTCACCTACGCCCACAGTGTCAAGGACACCGTCTAGCTCGATCTCAAACTCGCCGCTCAGACCCGCTAGTCCCTTGAGGCAGTCGATCCCCGCTACATTGGAGGAAGACGAGGAGCACGAACGGGAGGATGGAGGACCTGAAAGTGAAAGCGAGGACACACACATAGACGCCTCGCCGAGAAAGGAATCAAATCACTCGCGGCTCGCTATGGAGAGCTACATCCCTTTCCCGCCTATAGAGCCGGTCATGGACTACATACCGGAAGACGCTGAACTGGATCTGTCAGCACGCAATTCCGCCGACCTGAACCGAGACTCATCCTCGTCCTCCTACAGTACTACACCCACCATCTCCCTGCACAGCTCCCACAGCTCTCCAGCGCTAAACATCTACAACAACTCCGCCCACTCTCACAACGGATACACCTACAACCACAACACCTTCCCTCGCCGTTACCACTTCCCGCGTCGGCCTCACTCACCTCTGCACAGCGCCTACGTCGTCCCATCCAACAACACCACCCCCATAACATCATCAGCTTCATTAGTATCAAAGTCACAACCCACATCCAGCGCCTCGTCACCCAAACTCGTCCCTACCAAATTCGTCAACGAAGCCTACCCCGCCTCGCTCTCCAACCAATCGTCCTTCTCAGCGACATCCTCATCCATGCCTTCGACACCTACGTCCGCGCGGAGCCGCTCACCGAGTATCTCAAGCCTCGAGACGATAGAAGATTCTCCTGATGCGGAGGAGGAAGAGGAGACGGAGATGAGGAGACGGTTGGATAGGGTGGCTGAGAGGGCGGAGAAGTGGAGGAATGGAACTGGTGCTGCGGTGGGCGGAGGTGGAGAAGCGATGGTGAGGAAGGGGAGTTTGGAGTTGCCGAGGGCTAGTCGGTGGGATGGTGGTGGAGGG